>WNWK01017628.1:0-41960 GCA_009830355.1 Cherax destructor
TTTTTCCATAGAAATAATGAAAATTAGGTTAATCCATTTCAGACCCCAAAAAATACACTTACAAAAGCACCCACAAAAATACACTTACATAATTGTTCGAGTTTTGAGCTGCTCGTAAGTAGAGGTACCATTGTATTTAGAGTCTTTCTAATCTCAACAACTCTCTACATTCCTTAGACATCAAACTTACTCTTCGCCAGACTAACACTCTCTGCACCAATCTAGTTCATACCTCTCCTCCCTCTATAGATGCTCCTGGTGTCTACTCTATTTCTTGTTCCTCTTGTCCTCTTCAGTACTTTGGAGAAACTGGCCGTTCTCTTTCTGACAGACTCAGGGAGCATTACACATGTCATGTCAGAGATCAGTCATCCTACTGACTGGTCTTCTGCTAAAACTGTCTACCCTACTTCTAACTTTTACAGTTGCCGTCTGGTTGAATCCTCCCTTATACACAACTTTCCTTGTATGAATCTTAGATGTGGCTTTGTCTGTGTAGAAGCCTTCCTTTCCCATTACATTGTAAAATGCTCCGAACTTCAGAACACCCGTGACTTAACCTGATTCTTTTTTTCCCTTCTCCCACTTCCCCTTTCCTCTTTCTCCTTTGGGTTTTCTTTCTTCTGCCTTGGATGTTTGGTCCATTATTATTTTTCCCCCCCTCTGTGTTCTTGTTCCTACCCTCTGTGGGCCTGAGCTCCCTTGCACTAATCCTCTTTCTTAGTCTTTGACTGACTTCACCACTACTACTACTACCTCTACCACTACCTCTCCCTCATTTCCTACTACCTCTCTTGTCCTGTTCCTGTCTGCTGGCCTATATATACTCCCTCCTTCTCTCCTTTCTGTTGTTAGTGTGACTTTGTAAATGGTCCAAGTCGGACTGAAAAGTTGTCATAGCTCCTCTCCCCTAAGATTGTTTCTATTACACCATTTGCATTTTAAACATCTTTGAAATAAAAAACACTAGGATGTTTGGGGCCTGGGTTGAAGGATTTTCAAGACAGTATTTGATATTTAATAGTTGATCTAAGAACTGCTGGGAAGTTGTATCTGGTTGTTTTCAGTACACAGTACGTGTACAAATATACAATAACTAGAGTCTGATTTCCAATTTTTACTTCCAAAACTTCAACTACAGTAGAACGTCATTTAGCACGAGATTATGTTGCACGTTACGGGTATTGCACAATTGAAGATTTGCGACACATTATTATCTAACACGATGTAAAGATGATATTACACGGTTCAGCTGGAGGGGAAAAATTTTTGAGCGTGCGGTCGCCCGCGGTGGGTTAAACCATTGAGTCAGTGGAGGAGTCCTACTGCTATCCCCCGCCACCCTCACCCACCCACGCATCCCTCCCAGCGTTCAGTTTGGTTCATACACGTGCAGGACGATAATAATCGGGAAGCTCGCTGTGTTTATTTACATTCATTTCCTCATTTTCATTGCATTTTGATAAATATACCAAGCAATCATGGCACCCAGTAAGCATACAAGTGTTCCAGCAAGTGACAAGAAAAAGTTTAAGCGTTCAAGTCTAGGAATTTCAAAGAAAATTGAGATATTAGATAAGCTTAAGAGTGGCTCACGTGTGGTGGATATAGCAAGGGCCTATGGCCTTAATGAAGCGTCAGTTCGTACGATTAGGAAGAATGAGGCGAATATACGAGGTTGTGTAATTAATAACCCAAAATGTGAGCTCATGAAAAGAATGACACGTAGGTTCCAACAAGTAAATAAAACTGAAAACTTGTTATTTGAGTGGATCGAACAGAAAACAAAGAAAGGTGCACCACTTAATTTTCTCTTAATTAGGGAAAAGGCCTTACAGTTGTTTAAAGCGGTGTGTGATAAGGAAGGAAGGCCTGAAAATGAGTGTATGTTTACCACAGGCTGGTTCAAGAACTTTAAGTTGCATTATAAGTTACATAATATTAAGTTTTCTGGTGAAAGTGCTTCAGCTGATCATACAGCAGCAAGTAATTTCCCTGCTGAATTTCAGGAACTTATTTCTGAGGGTGGCTATGAGCCACATCAAGTGTTTAATGCTGACGAGACAGGTGTTTTCTGGAAGAAAATGCCAACACAAACTTATATCAGTCAGCAAGAGAAAAGTGCACCGGGCTTCAAGGCAGCAAAGGATCGCTTCACCTTGCTCCTTTGCGGTAATGCGTCAGGTGATTTCAAGTGTAAGCCCATGGTTATTTACCACTCTAAGAATCCTCGTGCTTTGAAAGGTGTAGATAAAAACACCTTACCAGTAATTTGGAGGTCAAACCAGTCAGCATGGATGACAGAGAAATATTTATTGACTGGTTTAAGCATCACTTTATTCCTGAAGTCAAGTTTTACCTGCACAGCAAGAACCTTGCATTCAAGGCTCTCTTTATTCTTGATAATTTCCATACTCATCCACAAGCTTTGCTGGATGTGACCCCATATGTAAAAGTTGTATTTTTACCTCCAAATACAACATCTCTGATTCAACCACTGGACCAGGGAGTTATTCAGACATTCAAGTGTAACTACACAAAAAAAAATTATAAAAAAACTAGTTGCATCAATGGACTTTGACTCCAACCTGGCAGTATCAAGCTTCTGGAGTAAATATAACATTGCAGATGCCATCAGCTATGCTAGAAGTGCATGGAATGAAGTGCCCCAATCAACATTAATGCAGGCTGGGGAAAGTTATGGCCTTCTGTAGTTAAAAGATGATGATGAAGACAGGAGTCCAGAGGAAATGTTGGCAGAGTTCAATGCACAGATACAATGGAGGGAGATAACAGAAGAAGATGAAGAAGAACCTGAAGAAAAAGTTAATATTGCAGCAGTTACGTGAGCAGTTCCATAACATTGGTAAAATTGCAGACTTTTTCACTGAAGAGGACCCTGACAAAGCTAGAAGCAGGTCTTTGAAACGGGGTCTAGACCAGCTGATGATGCTTTACCGTCAGCTGTATAATGTAATGCAGAATAAAAGAGCCCAGAGATCCATTACAGAATTTATACACACTCCAATACAACCATCAACTTCAGCACCAGAACCTCTACCATCCACTTCTACCGACAACCAACAAGCATCCACCTCAGCCCAGTAGGGCCACACCATCCATATCCACTCTTCACAACCTTCCACAAACATCATTACCCACAATTTAAGGTAAGAAATACTGTTATTTCTATTGCATTTGTAGTCTTAAGCAGTAATATATCATGACAATGAACTACAATTACATATTCACCTTCAATTTGGCATTTTGGGGACTCCCAGGAACGAAACTCTATTTTTCCCATAAGTTCTTTTAATTATTTAAGACAAAATTATCTAACACAACGTTTTCAGGAACGTAACTACCGTGCTAAATGACGATCTACTGTGCATCATTTTCTGTGTAAAGTAATTCAGTGCAAATGAACAATTTTTTAACATATAGGCCAACATCCCCTTGTTGCCTTTTTTTCAGTTGCATTAAGTAAATTGTACCAGGTCTTTATAAACAGGTCTCTGTGAAAGCTACAAACACTGCATTTAACAAGGTAAGGAGTCCAGCAACAACAATACTTCGTTGTTGTGTGACTTAAGATCCTGAATATTTTTCAAAAATTAATGTTATACAGTGGAACCACGAGTTCCGTACGCCCTGAGTATCGTACTTTTCGAGTTTAGAACCATTTTTTCAGCTAAATTTTGCCTCGAGTTTCGCACTGTGCCCCGTGTTTCGTACCGCATACCAGACCTGTCCGCCTGCCCGCGTCCATGCGCAGGCGTCATGAGTCAGTCTGGCTTTGTTTATCTTTGAGTGAACATTACCCTGCTCGCTCATCCAAACATTTCACAATTAATTCATTGTGTTTGGTGCTTGTTTATTGAGTGCGACTGTGAAATAAGTCACCATGGGCCCAAAGAAATTTCCTAATGGCACCCGTTTGGTAAAGAAAGTGTGAAACACCATAGAAGTGAAGAAAGAAATAATACAAAAATACAAGAGTGGTGTGCGACTTGTAGAGCTTGTCAGGATGTTTGGCAAAAGCAAATCAACAATCGCTTCTATCCTGGCGAAGAGAAAAAAATCAAGGAAGCTGATGTTGCAAAAGGTGTTGACATATTAACCAAAAAAAGATCACAAACAGTGGAAGAGGTTGAGAAGTTGTTGCTGGTGTGGATCAACAATAAACAGATAGCAGGTGATAGTGTTTCGGAGTCGCTCATTTGTGAAAAGGCAAGGCAGTTGCATGACGATCTCAAAGAAAATGCCTGCAACGAGTGCTGATAGTGAATTTAAGGCCAGCAGAGGCTGGTTTGACAGATTTAAGAAGCACAACCGTGCAGATGAAAAATTCATAAGTGAATTTAAGGGATACATAGACACTGAAAAATTCAAACCCCAACACGTGTTCAATTGTGACAAAACAGGCCTCTTTTGGAAGAATATGCCAAAGAGGACCTACATCACGCAGGAGGAAAAGGCACTGCCAGGACATAAGCCTATGAAAGACAGGCTAACTCTTTTGTTGTGCTAACACTAGTGGGGATTTTAAAGTGAAGCCTTTACTGGTGTATCACTCAGAAAATCCCTGAGTGTTCAAGAAAAACAATGTCATCAAGAATAAATTGTGTGTGTTGTGGAAAGCTAATAATAAGGCATGGGTCACAAGGCAAATTTTCAAAGAGTGGGTCCATGAAGTGTTTGGCCCCAGTGTGAAAGAATACCTCCTGGAAAATAAATTGCCACTCCAGTGCCTCCTGTTACTGGACAATGCTCCTGCTCATCCTCCAAACTTGGTAGACCTATTGTCTAGGGACTTCAGTTATATAACAGTGAAGTTCTTGCCTCCTAACATGACTCCTCTCATCCAGCCCATGGACCAGCAGGTCATTTCTAACTTCAAAAAACTCTACACCAAAGCAGTGTTAGAAAAGTGCTTTGAAGTGACCTCGGACACTCAGTTGACCCTAAGAAAGTTCTGGAGGAATCACTTCACTATCCTCCACTGCTTAAGCCTTATAGGTAAGCCTTGGGAGGGAGTGACTTCCAGGACTTTGAACTCTGCTTGGAGACAATTGTGGCCAGACTGTGTAGTCCAGAGGGATTTTGAAGGGTTTGAGGCTGACCCTGACCCTGCCGACCCTCTGCCTGTTGTGGACTGTATTGTGGCAATGGGAAAGTCCCTGGGGTTCGAGGTGAGTGGCGAGGATGTGAAAGAGTTGGTGGAGGACCACAGGGAAGAGCTAACCAGTGACGAGCTGCAAAGAGCTTCATCTGGAACAGCATCAGACCACAGTTGAGAAATTTGCTTCACAGGAGGAGGAGGAAGAGGGAGTGAAGGAGGTGCCTCTTCTGTGCTTAAGGACATGTGTGCAAAGTGGAATGAGTTGCAAAGTTTTGTGAAGAAATACCACACTGAGCAAGCTGAAACAAGCAGTATCTGCAACATGTTCAGTGACAAAACTATGTCTCATTTTAGGAACATCTTAAAGAGGAACCAGAAACAGAGCACTCTGGACAGTTATTTTGGGCGACAGGGGTCCAGTGACTCTCAAGCTGGTCCTAGTGGCATTAAAAGACAAAGAAGAGAAGTAACCTCAGCTAAGGACTTGTTACCTAAAGTCTTTATGGAAGGGGATTCCCCTTCCAAACAATACGTGCTCCCTCACTCCTCCTCCCTATATTCCAGATGCCAGCAACAGTCTTCAATAAAGGTAAGTAAATGTTATTTTAAATGTTTATTTAACCCTTTCAGGGTCCGTGTCGTAGTTCTACGGCTTTGAGTTCTGGGTCCACTCAGATAAGCTTTGAGCAGTAAATTTGGGCCTAGATATGAGAGAATACATCTATGTGGTAAGTGTGCACCACATAAAACAAATCCTGCAGCACACAGTGCATAATGAGAAAAAAAAACTGAAACCGTAATTTTTTAAACAGCGACTTTGCAGTGTTTTTTCGTATAATTTTTATTGTTGTATTTGCGATTTCTTGGTCTCATTTGATAGAATGGAAGATATATTACAGATATTGAGATGATTTTGATTGGTTTTAGTACTGGAAATGGCTTGAAACTGAGCTCAAAGTAGCGGAAATGTTAAATTTTTGCCGATGTTGAAGAGTAAACAAATGACCTCACACGTCTAATACGCGCCAGCTGGTGGGTCTAATATACGTTCACAAATGTGTTGATATTATTTGTACAATTATTACAATATTGCTTAACAGTAAATCTTCCATTTTTTGGTTTGAATAAAAATTCATTATGAACAGAGGAAATGTTAGTTTAGTGCCAGGAATGCCTGCATTGTTTATTCTGCACCCTATTTTAAAATTGGAATATATTTTGAACTTTGAGTTAAATTGGCTAAATTACCAATTTCCAATCACTTTTTTTTGTAGTTGAAACAGTTGACTGGGCGATTTCTTGTGCTCAATCGATAGAATAGAAGTAATACTAGTGAAATAACTAAGAATTTGGTCGACTGGAATAATGTAATTGGCCTAAAATGGGAGTCAAATTCGGCAAAATTGCCGATGCGTAAATATCGCTGACACATCAAAATTTGCGAGAGCATAATTTCGGCAATTTTCAATCAAATTTCGTACTTTTTGTTTTATTACCGTCAGAAAAAGATTCTCTACCATTTCATAAGAAAAAATAAGCAATTTTTTTTTTAAATTCTTGGACACTGGCGCAACCCTTCCAAAAATGGCCTTGGACCCTGAAAGGGTTAAATGTTTATTTATAAATTTATTACTGTATGTATTTATCTGTGTTGTGTTTATGTAAAACTATAGTTACTCTTTAAAAAATGCATTTTTTGTGAATAATTTTGATTTACATTATTTCTTATGGGAAATATTGCTTCGACTTTAGAACTAGCTCCTTGAACGGATTAAGTTCGAAACTCGAGGTACCACTGTATATTTTCACCATTAACCCGTAAACGATCCAAACATATATATATACGTTCACTACCCCAGAGCCCCGAATATTTTGAAAAAAAAAAAAAAAAATTTATAGAAATAAAGAGCACATTTTTCTAAGTGTTATAGGATATATAAAAAAATTAGGGTCATTACTTACTGAGCTATGAGGCCGAGAAGTTGGCATTGGATGCTCACCTGACGGCAACATCGAGTCCTGCCGCTTGCAGAAGTATTGCCGATATACCTTTTTTTCTCATTTTTATATTATTTTATATAATTTTTATGTTCTGATAATTACAATTTATAGTACAGTGGACCCCCAGTTAACGATCACCCAGGAAATCGTACAATTATGTAAGTATAATATTGTAAGTGCTTGTGTAAGTGTATTCTTGGGAGTCTGAACTAGACTAACCTACGTGACATTATTTCTTAACCCTTTGACTGTTTTGGTCGTATATATACGTCTTACGAGCCACTGTTTCGGACGTATCAATACGGCTAAATTCTAGCGGCTTCAAATCAAACGGGAGAAAGCTGGTAAGCCCACATATGAGAGAATGGGTCTGTGTGGTCAGTGTGCGCAGTATAAAAAAAATCCTGCAGTACGTAATGAGAGAAAAAAAACTCTGACCATTTTTTTATTAAAATGCCGACTTTGAGGTGTATTTTCATATAGTATTTATGGTTGTATCCTCTTTTTTATGGTCTCATTTGATTGAATGGACAACATGCTACAGAAGTAAAGATGATATGGATTAGTTTTGAGGAAAACGACCTTGAAATTGAGCTCAAAGTACGAGAAATGTTCGATTTTTGCAAATGTTCAAGAGTAAACAAATCACACCACGCGTCCAATACACATCAATTGGCGAGTCTAATATTCTTTCACAAGTGCACTGATATTATTTATACCATTTTTACAATAATGCAATAGTCTGCATAACGGTAAATCTTCTATTTTTTATGTGAATAAAAAATCAAAATAGAAAGCAAAAGTAATATAAGAAGGGCCTAAAGACATGACTAATGAACAGATAACATCTTATTTTAGTGCCAGGAATGTCTGCATTGTTTATTCTGGACCCTATTTTGAAATTGACAACATTTTTATTTTGCATGAAATTGGCCAAATTGCCAATTTCATGCCATCTCGATAAATTGGTGGTTTCTTGTACTCAATCGATAGAACAAATGGAGTTCTAAAGAAATATCTATGAGTTTGGTCAACTGGAACAATGGAATTTACCGAAAATAGGGCTCAAAGTCGGCGAAATTGCCGATGCGTATATATTGCTGAGATCACTAACTTCGCGAGAGCGTAATTCCGTGAGTTTTCAATCAAATTTCAAACTTTTGGTGTCTTTACCATCGGGAAACGATTCTCTATCATTTCACAAGAAAAAATAATTTATTTATTTTTTAAATTTGGCGACAACAGGAGAGCACTCCCTGCATACCTGCTACACTCCCTGCATACCTGCTACACTCCCTGCATGCCTGCTACACTCTTAAACTCCATCGTGTTTCTCACTTTCTTTACCAAAGGACTGGCACTAGGAGCTTTCTTTGGGCCCATGGTAGCTTATTTAGTAGTCACACACAATAATCAAGGCCCAAAAACAATGAATTGTTAATAAATGTTTTGTATAAACTCCTGGGGTGATGTTCACTCAAGCGTAAACAATGCTAGACTGCGTGACAATGTGCATGGGAGGTGCGTGGGTGGTGGCCTACGGCCTTTGTATGTGTGCAGCACTGGTGGACAGGTTCCAGACCAAGCACGAAAACGGAGGGAATCTCACGAAAACAGAGGTCAATTTTCCACGAAAAAACTGCACGAAAACTGAAACACACGAAAACGGAGGGATGACTGTATATCATGTTTCCATGTTATTAATATTGTTTATTATGTCATATTAGATGAAATGTGATAGATAAATAAGCCGTAGAGCTGATATTAGTGTCACAATGAAGCATTTTGTCCTGCCTCGGAACATTAAACTTGCCTCCCTCTCTCCTCCCCGTCTTCCATACACCAACAAGAATCACCAATATAGGTAAGTGTGATGTTAAATGTTCATTTATACATGTTATTAGTGCTTTATATTTATTTTTCATTCTTTTCTGCATGTAAATCTATATTTAATCTCTAAAAAATTATTTTTTGTTAATACTCCTGGGTGTCTGAAATGGATTAACTGAATTTACATTATTTCTTATGGGGAAAATGGTTTCAGTTTTTGTCGATCCATCTGGAACGGATTAAACACGAAAACGGAGGGTTGACTATATTATTTCTTATGGGAAATATTGCATCAGTTTTCGTCGAATTCGGTTTTTGTCAGACTTTCTGGAATGAATTAATGACGAAAACCGAGGTTCCACTATATATTATCTTT
The DNA here is from genome assembly GCA_009830355.1 of Cherax destructor. Classification (NCBI taxonomy): domain Eukaryota; kingdom Metazoa; phylum Arthropoda; class Malacostraca; order Decapoda; family Parastacidae; genus Cherax; species Cherax destructor. The sequence continues at coordinate 9,330 of WNWK01017628.1, forward strand.
CTTATAATTTTATATTGCCGATATTTTCATTAACAGCTAAAATGATTTTTTTTTTTCAACAAGTCGGCCGTCTCCCACCGAGGCAGGGTGACTCAAAAAGAAAGAAAATCCCCAAAAAGAAAATACTTTCATCATCATTCAACACTTTCACCACACTCATACATAATCACTGTCTTTGCAGAGGCGCTCAGATACGACAGGTGAGAATAGTTCCTCCCAGCTGTCACTATCCCAGATCCCTCCTTTAAAGTGCAGGCATTGTACTTCCCATTTCCAGGACTCAGGTCCAACTAAATCAATTAACTGGTTCCCCTGAATCCCTTCACAAAATGTTACCCTGCTCACACTCCAACAGCTCAGCAGGTCCCAAAAACCATTCTTCTTCATTCCCTCCTATCTAACACGCTCACACATGCTTCTTGGAAATCCAAGCCCCTCGCCCACAAAACCTCCTTTACCCCCTCCCTCCAACCGTTTCTAGGACGACCAATACCCCACCTTCCTTCCTCTACAGATTTATACGCTCTCCAAGTCATTCTACTTTGATCCATTCTCTCTAAATGACCAAACCACCTCAACAACCCCTCTTCAGCCCTCTGACAAATACTTTTAGTAACTCCACACCTTCTCCTAATTTCCACATTCCGAATTTTCTGCATAATATTTACACCACACATTGCCCTTAGACAGGACATCTCAACTGCCTCCAGCCTCCTCCTCGCTGCAGCATTTGCAACCCATGCTTCACACCCATATAAGAGTGTTGGTACCACTATACTTTTGTACATTCCCTTCTTTGCCTCAATGGATAACGTTTTTTGTCTCCACAGATACCTCAACGCACCACTCACCTTTTTTCCTTCATCAATTCTATGGTTAACCTCATCCCTCATAAACCCATCCGCTGACACAACTATCCCAAATATCTGAAAACATTTACTTCTTCCATAATCCCTCTTTCCAATGTGATATCCAATTTTTCTTTATTTAAATCGTTTGATACCCTAATCACCTTACTCTTATCTATATTCACTTTCAACTTTCTACCTTTACACACCCTACCAAACTCGTCCACTAACCTTTGCAACTTTTCTTTAGAATCTCCCATAAACACAGTATCATCAGCAAAAAGTAACTGTGTCAACTCCCATTTTGCATTTAACTCCCCATAATTTAATCCCACCCCTCTCCCCAACACCCTAGCATTTACTTATTTTACAACCCCATCTATAAATATATTAAACAACCATGGTGACATTACACATCCCTGTCTAAGACCTACTTTTACTGGGAAGTAATCTCCCTCTCTCCTACACACCCTAACCTGAGCCTCACTATCCTCATAAAAACTCTTTACAGCCTTCAGTAACTTACTACCTATTCCATACACTTGCAACATTTGCCACATTGCTCCCCTATCCACTCTATCATATGCCTTTTCTAAATCCATAAATGCAATGAAAACTTCTCTACCTTAATCTAAATACTGTTCACATATATGCTTAACTGTAAACACTTGATCTACACATCCCCTACCCACTCTAAAGCCTCCTTGCTCATCTGCAATCCTACTCTCTGTCTTACCTCTATTTCTTTCAATAATAACCCTGCCATACACTTTACCCGGTATACTCAGTAAACGTATTCCCTATAATTTTACACTCTCTTTATCCCCATTCCCTTTATATAAAGGAACTATACATGCTCTCTGCCAATCCCTAGGTACCTTCCCTCTTTCATACATTTATTAAACAAAAATACCAACCACTCCAGCACTATATCCCCCTGCTTTTAACATTTCTGTCATGATCCCGTCAGTTCCAGCTGCTTTACCCCCTTTCATTCTACGTAATGCCTCACGCACCTCCCCCACACTCATATCCTGCTCTTCTTCACTCCTAAACAATGTTGTACCTCCCTGGCCAGTACATGAAATTACCGCCTCCCTTTTTTCATCGACATTTAAAAGTTCCTCAAAATATTCCCGCCATCTACCCAATACCTCCAGCTCCCCATCTACTAACTCCCCTACTCTGTTTTTAACTGACAAATCCATTCATTCCCTAGGCTTTCTTACCTTGTTTATCTCGCTCCAAAATTTTTTCTTGTTTTCAGTAAAATTTCTTAACGGAGCCTCTCCCATTCTTTCATCTGCTCTTCTTTTGCACTCTCTCCCCACTCTCTTCACCTTTCTTTTACTCTCCATATACTCTGCTCTTCTATTAACACTTCTGTTTTGTAAAAACCTCTCATAAGCTACCTTTTTCTCTTTTATCACACCCTTTACTTCTTCATTCCACCACTCACTCCTCTTTCCTCCTGCACCCACCCTCCTATAGCCACAAACTTCTGCCCCACATTATAATACTGCATTTTTAAAACTATCCGAACTCTGTTCAACCCCCCTGCTACTCATACTTGCACTAGCCCACCTTTCTGCCATTAGTTGCTTATATCTCACCCTAACTTCCTCCTCCCTTAGTTTATACACTTTTACCTCTCTCTCTTACTTGCTGTTGCCATTTTCTTTTTGTCCCATCTACCTTTTACTCTTACTGTAGCTACAATTAAATAATGATCCGATATATCCGTTGCCCCTCTATAAACATGTACATCCTTAAGCCTACCCATCAACCTTTTATCCACGAAATACATAATCTAACAAACTACTTTCCTTACGTGCTATATCATACCTTGTATATTTATTTATCCTCTTTTTCATAAAATATGTATTACATACTTATTACCAAACCTCTTTCTACACATAGCTCAATTAATGGTTCCCCATTTACATTTACCCCTGGCATCCCAAATTTACCTACTACTCCCTCCACAACATTTTTACCCACTTTAGCATTAAGATCCCCAACCACAATTACTCTCTCACTTGGTTCAAAACTCCCACACACTCACTCAACATTTCCCAAAATCTCTCTCTCTCCTCTACACTTCTCTCTTCTCCAGGTGCATAAACACTTACTATAACCCACTTTTCACATCCAACCTTAATTTTACTCCACATAATCCTTGAATTTATACATTTATATTCCCTCTTTACCTTCCATAACTGATTATACAACATTATTGCCACTCCTCCTTTAGCTCTAACTCTATTTGAAACCCCTGACCTAATCCCATTTATTTCTCCCCACTGAAACTCTCCTATCCCCTTCAGCTTTGTCTCACTTAAAGCCAGGACATCCAGCTTTTTTTCATTCATAACATCTACAATCATCTCTTTCTTATCATTCGCACAACATCCACGCACATTCAAACATCCCACTCTGACGGTTTTCTTCTTTTTCTTTTTAGTAAATCTATACAGGAAAAGGGGTTACTAGCCCATTGTTCCCGGCATTTTAGTTGACTTTTACAACACGCATGGCTTACGGAGGAAAGATTCTTATTCCACTTCCCCATGGATATGAAAGGAAAAGCAATAAGAACAAGAACTATTAAGATAAAATCAAAGAAAACTCAGATGAGTGTGTATACATAAACGTGTACATGTATGTGTAGCGTGACCTAAGTAGAAGTAGCAAGACGTACCTGAAATCTTGCATGTTTATGAGACAGAAAAAAGACACCAGCAATCCTACCATCATGAAAAACAGATACAGGCTTTCGTTTTACTCTCACTTGGCAGGATGGTAGTACCTCCCTGGGTGGTTGCTGACTACCAACCTACTACCTTTAAATGAAAATATCTTGCTTTATATAATTATTTGACTTATTATATTTGCTGTTTGTAGGTAGGATGTTACATTTACACTTCATTGTGTTCGCTGTTGGAGAGTTGTGACTGGTTGTCCGCTCTTGGAAACTGGTTTGCTAACTACCGGCTCGCTTGTTTGTGTCTGGCGGTACCTGCCGGCGTCGCTGGAGTAGCACTGGCGAGTCACATGATAGCACATGAATCTCCCTCTCTCTCTATAGCTGGTTTTGCTTGAGAATCATTTCTTTCTAGATCTGCTTCTTGCTTGAGAAGCATCTCTCTCGATATCTGCTTCTTGTCCTAGAAGCATCTCTCTTGTCTCTCTGGTTGTTTGTTCATGATTTAGACTGTTTTTGGTAGAGTATGATTTCGTTGGAGAGCTGAAACATACTTCTTGTAACTCTGTGTAACTCTGTCCACAGAGCATTCTTCAGACTTAATGATTTTTGACGTTTTGCAGAGGTTGTGTGTCATGTGGAGACACTCTGCTCAGCCTGGTCCTAATTATTATTATAATCAAAAGAAGCGCTAAACCACAGGGGTCATACAGCCCTGGTCCTAAGATAAAGCTTCTGACCTACCTTGTGGCATCTACACACTGGCGTAGTCAGGGATTTGGTTATGCTGAACTTAGATGCAGTATTAAGGAAGTTTTATGCCTTTTATGGAGGATCTGCCGATGGTCCCCTGTTAGGGTCGTTATTTTGTCTCCTTGTTCCTTACGCTGTGCTGTTGCTTGGTACATTCGCTGTTTGGCGAATGGTTCATCTTATTGTTCAAGCAAGGCGTTTGATTGCTTTGATGGTTGAGAAGTTGTATTGTTTGTGGACTTGCTGTCAGTCACTGTTTAAGTCTGAGTTGAGTCTTACTGAGATATAACGAGCACTTTGACCACATACACACATTTTTGCACACACTTGTATATACAGTGGACCCCGGATTTTGTCAACAATTCTTTCCAGAAGACTGTTAGAGTGCCGTTACCGAACGAATTTGTTCCCATAAGGACGAATGTAAATTAGATTAGTCCGTTTCAGACCCCCAAAAATACACTTACAAAAGCACTTACAAAAATACACTTACATAATTGTTTGAGTTGGGAGCAGTACAAAATCCAGGGGTCCACTGTACTAGTATTATTCTTAAACAGTGGTACCCCGAGTTTCGTACTTTATTAGTTCCAGAAGGCTGTTTGAGTGCCGTTACTGAACGAATTTGTTCCCATCCCAAAAATACACTTACAAAAGCACTTACAATAATACATTTACATAATTGTTCGAGTTGGGAGCAGTACGAAACTCAGGGTACCACTGTACTTGATACAAGCATACCACATGGTACTTGTGAGTGGTACTAATATGAAATGTGTCCTCAGCACTATACTATTATTTGTACAATTTAACATTGAACTACAAGAGAAATGTAGGAGTTTATATCCTAAACTATATCAAACTTATTTACTTTGATAACGTCCACCTAGACACCTTTGTTATTAAAGATCTCAAATTTTGTTTCGTTAGTTTGTGTTCTACCAGTTGTGATCCCAAAGCGCAATTAAAATTTATCTTAATTTTAAAAGATAACTGGGCCAGAACACTCTCTGACAAACTGTTACAAAACCAGAAACAGGCTAGATGCTGGAGGGGGATCAATAAGTTGACCTTCTAGAATTCTCTGGAGATGTCTATACTTTATGGATAAAGCATTTTGTAACAATTTCCAATCAAATATTGCTCTGAGTGGATAGAATAGTCTTGTCATTCATTGTTTTCCTTCCTGGCCTGAATGGTTATGAATGGTTGTTCACGTTACTTGTTCCTTTTAAGTGGTAAGAACATAATAGAGAGACAGCACTACAGCAGGACTACTGGGCCATGCTAGGCAGGTCTGTGTTATAAATTTCTTATTTATCAGTGTAAAATAAATTATAGACTGAAAAAGTTTACAGGAGGTAGAACAACATAAACCTTCAGTTATCAGATCATAGCATTTTTGGGGGGTATTGCTAAAACTACATGTCCCATCTGTTTTTTCTGTAAACACCCCAAGCACAGAATTTATACATTTCAATTTCCTGTCACCTATAATATACGTACAGGGTCTGTACGTATTACCAATTGATTAAACTGCTTCCTGGGAGCAGTGATGATTGGTGTACTGTTCTTGTGTGCTTCTCTTACATAATTTATTTCTCATTTGTATCAGCAGTGATGTGAGAATTTTCTGCTGAATTCTAAACAGCATTTTGTCTAATACTCTCGTCTACAACATCTCATGCACACAATTTCTGCTCATGATTAAAATTTTCTGTGTCAGTTCAAGGTCTTTACTAGCTCAGAGGCCAGATAAGTATATATCTCTTTATTTAGACAAGAAATACACACATACACTTGTCTTTATCACATATCCAGTTAATAGAGTAGCTTTGTATACTGTTTCCTGTCTTCCTCAAACAAGCCAATTCTGTGCAGTTAGTGTGTTAATTTGGCATATCTGACAAGATACACTTTTGGAAAACACTATCTTTTGGTGACACTATGAGCAATTCCTGTCCTTATTTACCATAATTCCCTATTAACAGTGACTTATTACAGTATCTAGAGGGTGGTTTCTGGTAGCAGGATACCAGATCTATGGTAGGCAAGTGCTGGTCAGGGATACAGATAGTACCCCACAGTATACTTTTATGTGTACAATTATCATAATTATATTCATAGGTAAGCACTAAGCTCATAGGGTTCCTACAGCACTTAAGGAATAGGAAGTAGTTAGGTTTGACACCATCGAGACACCCACCCCTCGTTGATGGGTAAGATTGTGAACCAATGTTTAAGTGTGCTTAAAACAGCACACACTCATGCTTATTTTCATTTTTGCTACTCTACAGTCAGTCCTCAAGGCAAAACACCACAAGAATGCCACAACTCTTCTCATACCTGGTTTAATTATTATTACATTCATGGAGGGACATACAGCATCTGGGATATGAAGCAGTCACGTTTGACTGATTCAGGAAAGAAAAGGACAAGTACAATTCCTTTGACCAAGAGACCCTCACCAACATCAACGAGCCTTCCTTGAGGGGATGCCTGGTTTAACCCTTTCAGTGTTGAGACTCCTGCTCTCAAACTTGCTCTCAGGATCGAAGAATTTAAAAAAAAAATTATTTTATCTTATGAAATGATAGAGAATCTTTTTTCAAGAAAATGAAACTAAAGGTATGAAATTTAATGGAAAATTTACAGAATTATGCTTTCACAAAGTTAGTGGCCTCGGCGATATTTCCGCATTGGCAATTTCGCCCAATTTGTGCTCTATTTTGGCCAATTCAATTGTTTCAGTCCACCAAACTCATAGCTATTTCACTAGTATTCCTTCTATTCTATCAATTGAGTACAAAAAACTACCCATTTACCTATTTCAGCTACCCAATAAAGTGATCAGAAATCGGTAATTTGGCCAATTTCATACAAAATTCAACAATTGCGAATTTGAAAATAGGGCCCAGAATAAAGAATGTAGACAATCCTAGCGCTAAATAAACATTTCTTCTGTTCCTGAGTCATGTCTCCAGGCCCCTCTTATATTACACTTGCTTTTCATTTTGAATTTTTATTCACACAAAAAATAGAAGATTTATTGTTATGCAGACTACTGCTTTATTGTAATAATCATATAAATAACATCAATGCATTCCCAAATGCGTATTAGACTGGCCAGTTGGATGCGTATTGGACAAGTGATGTCATTTGTGTACTCTGGAATATCAGCAAAAATCAAACATTTCTGCTACTCTGAGCTCAATTTCAAGTTACTTTCAGTCTTGAAACTAATCAAAATCATCTCTATTTCTGTAATATATCTTCTATTCTATCAAATGAGACCAAGAAACTGAGAATACAACCATAAAAACCATACGAAAATATACCGCAAAGTCACTGTTTTAAAGCAAAAACACAATTACAGTGTTTTTTCTCATTATGAACTGATGCAGTTTTTTTATATAGTGAACACTTATTGCATAGACCCATTATCATCTAGGCCCAAATTTACTGCTCACAGCTTATCTGAGTGAGCTGAGCTTAGGCGTTGTACAACGGGACCGACAATGGCTTCAGAGCCATGATACAACGGGACCGACAAAAAAAGGGTTAATAGGAAATGCCTTTTGGGCCATTTAATACTCTCAAATAGATTCTAGACTGGATAGTGCAATGTCTGGTAAGAAAATAAAGCAAGTTTGCCTTAATATAATAATAAATAGCAAGTGAATATATTACAGTATACAGAAAGAGGAGAGTTTCAAGACCATTATGAAAGAATACAGTAGGTGTCCCCTGTTTTATGTTGTAAATGGATTCTAGGCCCACGACAGCAGCATTATGCTCAATCAGGCTATAAACATAATAATCTTCAATGCATTTTGAAAACCCAACCCATTGCATATGGTGACTGTTCATTACAAACATGGAATAACCGAAAGAGATGATATTGCATAAATTAGCATAAAGCAAAGGAAACCTATATAATGTTAGTTTAGCAACTGTGAATGATACAGTGACCCAAAAATAATTTTATTCAAACCCTATAATTAAAGGCAGTGGAGAACACCTATAATTTTAACAAACCGGCTATCTCCCACTGAGGTAGGGTGACCCAAAAGAGAGGAAACTCATTCACCTATTTAGGCATAAAATTTTAAGAGTAAAATAAGATTTTCCTGGGTATGAGCTCTAAGAAACCACCAGGAATACAGTCCTTCATGTAATACTTCTTTATCAATACATGTATGCCTCATTACACCTTCATTTTTTCTCTTGAGATTTCTCAATTTCTATACTTGAGCTTGAGCCACAATCAGTTGGTTATCATGCGTCATTAACTAGAATACAGTATCTAAGGGAAAATCTCTCCCCTTCGACAAGGGCAATACTCAGGCTGGTGATAGGATTTCTCAATAAACAAGACTGTATTAAAATTGTGTAATACTAAGATAAGGTCTGTAACAGATGTATCCTCCTTCAGTTTTAATGAGAGATAGCCATTTGTTTGGTCTGGTACGGTGACAAGATGCAGCGACTTATCCTGACCGAGCATCTGATGGGTGGGTAAAGATTCCTCTTTAGTGAATGATTAGTTTAACTAAAAAAATATATATTTCAAGGCTGAGGGTGAATTCTAATAGATAGTCTTGCAGTTGTAAAGAAAGATATAGCAAGGGATGGTCTTCATAAACAATCACTTTCCCTTCTGTCAAAGATGGCTGAGTTGAAGAGCAAGTAGGTGAGGATATTCTACAGTACTCTTGTACCACCTGGAGTCAATTAGTCAGAGAGGTATGTAACAAGAAGGAAATTAAAAGTGAACATAGGAAAGAGCAAGGTGATAAGAGTAACAAAAAATTTAGGTAATGGAACATTGGATATCAGTCCGTCACTCTCTCTCTCACTCACTCTCACTCACCAACAATCAAAGTCACTTAGATCACATTTCTTCCCCTTTCTGATATTTGGTCTGAACAACAACTGAACATCTTGACCATGTCTGCATACTTTTAGGTGCTGAAACACTGCCACATGACTGACTGATTAGATAGATGCATTAATGAAAAGGCATAAAGGTGTACCTAATAAAGTGCCCACTGAGTGTATGTTTCTGAAAATCAGTGAACAATCCAATTTAGTACCAACTGACCAGAAGAGCATATGGAAAAAATATTACATTCCAAAATTTATACACAGGGTAGCCCATAAGTTTGTTCATATGTTGTTTTTGCTAAAAAACATTGTAAATAAAAAAAAATTCTGATTACTACAATTAAATTTTAATGCTTCCAAGATTTACATGCTAATTTTTAATGTCAAATAAACAAAAAAAAAAATAAACAAAAAACTTATTGAATTTTAAACATATGAACAAACTTATGGGCCACCCTGTACTATAGCTCAATACCCAAAAATAATACAATTTATCTTTTCTGACATTCTATTTATCATTACCTGAAATATACGAAGGGTGTGGCGAGAGTTAATGTGGGCCTACTGCACTGAGATGAATACAGTGAAGTTTTATAAATGTAAAAATACAAGCCATGTTTCCTTACTAAATTGTACTAAGTACATAGTAACTAACCACACTATACAAAACACATTATCAAATGTTATTATTTTTTTGGTATAAGCCAAAGCAAAGAAAAAATAAATCACATAAATACAAGAGGCAGTATCATCTACCTTCTTATTGGGTTATATAAGGCTTACATTCTATTCAACTTTCAATGTGTCAACATTGCTAAAATAAAAACCACATTTCTTTACCAAATTGCAAAAAATACAGGAACTCATCACACTTGTACTAAACAAATATATGCAGTACCAAAAGATGAATGCCTTTAAGACAGTACAATAACCAAGAAAAATAAAATATTTTAATATGATGGTGAGTAAAACTGTGTGTGGGACGTTATCCATGGAAGCAGAGGGAAATGTACAAAAATACAGTGGTACCTCGAGTTACGATATTTTTTCGTTCGAGAATGCTGTTCAAGTGCCATTACCAAACGAATTTATCCCCATAAGGAATAATGTAAAATAGACTAGTCCTTTTACACCCCCAAAAATATACTTACAAAAGCATTTAAAAAAATAAACTTACATAAAAGGGTGATTTTGGGGACCATCGTAACTCGAGGTACCACTGTATAGTGGTACCAACACACTTATATGGGTGTGAAGCATGAGTTGTGAATGTTGCAACAAGAAGGCTGGAGGCTGTGGAGATGTCGTGTCTGAAGGCAATGTGTGGTATACCTGGAGAAAGTTTCAGGGGCCAATGCCCCCACGGCCCAGTCTGAGACCAGGCCTTGTGGTGGATCAGGGTCTGATCAACCAGGCTGTTACTGCTGGACGTACGTAAACTGACATATGAATCACCGCCCAGCTGATCAGGCACTGAAATAGGTGCCTGTCCAGTGCCACTAGTGTGAATATTAAGCAGAGAATCCATAGCTTGGAGATTAGAAGGAAGTGCAGGGTTTATAAAAGTACAGTCCCGATTCCTTTATCCGAAAATCTGAAATTCGAAAAGTTCCAAAAGCCGAAGTTTTTTCGTGGAGTTGTACAAATGGAAAACAGGAATTAATAAAAGGGATGTAAATAGCATGCTAAAAATATCTAGCCTAGCCTAGACCTGACTAGCTTGTGCTACTAGATCAGATGCGTGCTCCTTCCTTGGTTAGATAAACATGTTAGGTTGGATAAACATATTAGGTTGGATAAAGAAGAGAGAGGGGATGAATTTGAGTGAGACTTGCACATGAGTAAATAGAATTATCAAAGCTTATTGGTTAGGTAGCATTGAAAATTGGGTTGGGCAAATATTCTGTTAGTGGGATGGATTGTGAAGGACCTGCCTCAATAACCATACTAGGCAGACTGTTCCACTCATCAACATAAAAACATAAGAAAGGAGGAACACTGCAGTAGGCCTGATGGCCCATACTTGGCAGGTCCTTCACAAATCCAACCCACTAACAGAATAAACGTACCCAAGCAATAAGCGTTAACAATTCCATTTACTCAAGCCCAGCAATTGCTGGCCTTGAACAACGTGCATTTATCAGTGAACAAGAGATTATGGCAATTTACTCAGTTAAAGAGAGATTGCTTAGACAGAAACCTATGTTAATAAGACAGATGACACTTGAAGAAGTCTTTAAAAACACAGTCTGTCAATTGTCTTGAGAATCGTCTTGAGAATCATGTTCCTGGTCTATAATTATCCCATTATTTCATTTATCAATATATTACTCTATAAATAAAGTAGTATTTGTAGTCTTTATTTATCCCACTTAGTGTGAGTATTCATACGTTTTTGCTGCAGTGTTAATGTTTGACTATGGGGTGCTGCCCTAGACCCCACCTTCATTCTGAAATTCAAAAAATTCTGAAATTTGAAACACTGCTGGCCCCAAGGGTTTCAGATAAAGGGATGGGGACTGTATTATGCAAAAGGCTGAGGAGGGGTTGTTGAGGTTGTTCGGACATTTAGAGAAGATGAAACAAAACAGAATGACTTGGAGGGTGTATAAATCTGTAGTAGAAGGAAGGCAGTGTAGAAGTCGTCCTAGGAAAGACTGGAGGGAGGGGGTAAAGGAGGTTTTGTGTGCGACTGGCTTAAACCTCCAGCAAGCGTGTGTAAGCATGTTATATAGGAGCGAGTGAAGGCAAATGGTTTTTATGACTTGACGTGCTGTTGGAGTGTGAGCAAAATAATATTTATGAAGGGATTCAGGGAAACCAGTCAGACAGACTTAGAGTCCTGGAGTACAGTGCCTGCACTCTGAAGGAGGGGTGGAGACATACACTACAGTTTTAAAACTGTAGTGTAGGCATGCCTCTGGCAAGGCAGTGATGGAGTGAGTGATGATGAAAGTGTTTCTTCTTTTTCATGTCACCCTGCCTTGGTGGGAAACGGCCGATGTGTTAATAAAACAAAATAATCAATTAACCCTTTCAGGGTCCGTGCCGTAGTTCTATGGCTTTGAGTTGAGGGTCCAAACCGTAATTCTACGCCATGAGCTCAGCTCACTCAGATAAGCTGTGAGCGGTAAATTTGGGCCTAGATATGAGAGAATACATCTATGTGGTAAGTGTGCACCACATAAAACAAATTCTGCAGCACACAGTGCATAATGAAAGAAAAAAAACTGAGACCATAATTTTCAATTAAAACAGCGACTTTGCAGTGTTTTTTCATATGCTTCTTATAATTGTATTTGCGATTTCTTGGTCTCATTTGATAGAATAAAAGATATATTACAGAAATAGAGATGATTTAGATTAGTTTCAGTACAGGAAATGGCTTGAAACTGAGCTCAAATTAGCGGAAATGTTAAATTTTTGCCGATGTTCAAGAGTAAACAAATGACCTCACACGTCTAATATGCGCCAGCTGGTGGGTCTAATATACATTCACACATGTGGTGATAATATTTATACAATTATTACACTCTTCCATTTTTTTGCTTGAATAAAAATTCATTATGTGAATAAAAAAATCAAAATGGAATTCATTTGTAAAGACTGAAAACGTAACTAATGAACAGAGGAAATGTTAGTTTAGTGCCAGGAATGCCTGCATTGTTTATTCTGCACCCTATTTTGAAATTGGAATATTTTGAACTTTGTGTTAAATTGGCTAAATTACCAATTTCCAATCACTTTATTTTGTAGTTCAAACAGTTGACTGGGCGATTTCTTGTGCTCAATCGATAGAATAGAAGTAATAATGTAATTGGCCTAAAATGAGAGTCAAAGTCGGCAAAATCGCCGATGCGTAAATATCGCTGATGCATTAAAATTTGCAAGAGCATAATTTCGTCAATTTTCCATCAAATTTCGTACTTTTTGTTTTATTACATTCAGAAAAAGATTCTCTACCATTTCATAAGAAAAAATTAAAAGAAAAATTTGAAAATTCTTGGACCCTGGTGCACACTTTGAAATTTGGCCTCTGGACCCTGAAAGGGGTTAAGCGCTTAATTTGAAAGGGTCAAACAATATACTTTGTTGATTTGATAATATAATGAGCAGTAGCTGGTAGAAGACCTGCCATAACAATTTCCCTTATCTTATAAGTCAAATTAACATTGCCTTACCTAATAAGATGAGTGCTAATCTCTACAAAATGCAATTTGTTTGGGTATCACATGTTATGGCAGCCAACCTTAGTCAACACATACTGTACCTCCACCACACAACTTTCTGATTTAAACCCTTATTCACTATTTATTATCAAATCACTAATATGATCAACAATTGTAGAAGTGCAGCTAGATTAGGTATGTCACTGAACAGTCTAACTGCTCTTTAACTGGTGATCTAATGTACATTCAATACATAGTATAATCCTGCAATTGACCTCAATACAATGACTTCAACACAATATCAACACCCAGTACAGTACTTTAATTCTCAAATGTTGTTCTATTGTCCTTTAAGGATCTTTTGGCAAAAAAGTTAGGGGTCAACTTGTACACAATATCAACCAACACTCAAGTATAAACCAGTGCCAACAAAAGACATTATTGTGGTAAATGAAGATACTCTCACAGCTTCAGTAAAAAAATACAAGCTCTTTTTCTTTGCATCACTTTTTCATCAGTCAGTGGTACTTAATTAGCAAAAAAAATATAATTTACTGTTGAGCAATGACCTGCTGGAATCTGCAAAACAAAGCAGTGCAATGAGGCTGGTGCAGCAATTAGGCACCATTTAATTTTCAACTTACTTTGCTCTGGGAGTGGTGCGGCACACGGTTTATGTGGAGTGGCTGGTAGGGCTTTTGTTTCTGTTTACGAGAAAGGGATGGAGAAGGTCCAGGAGATGTACCTCTGGGAGAGGCTTGTCCACTACTATATGGATCACCCAGAGTCCCTGATGGGAAACCTGACCCAAGACGAGGTGAGCCTGCTGACAAACTCTGTAAAGTCTGTTCAAAAAAGATCATATTTTTATGGAATGTATATGACATGATTCAGTACAACAGGGTCAATCATTAATTAAATACTATTGTTAATAATCAGTTACAAGTATTTGTAGAGATTCCAAATTATTTTTAAGTATTAACTATATATCTCAGCATTATCTGCTAATGATAACAGAAATTAAATATATGAAAGAGAAAATAGACTCACTGCTAAGTCTGTATCAGGCAGAGGTGGGTTCATGGGCTGAAGATATTGGACTTGAGTCAAGTCAGGAAGAGAACCAGTATTTGGTAGTGCCCCAACACCCCCTCCACCTCCCCCTCCCCCAGGTCCAGCTCCTCCAACATTATTTATCGACGTGGGGATGGGAATATTTGCACTCCGCTGTATGTGGTTCACCCTGTGTATACAAAAAAATATAAATATCACAATAATAACATAGTATCAAGACTACAGAGAGAATCAATGGCAGGAGGGAGATCAAGGGAGGTATACCTGTCCACAACCCTGGTATGTCTCCCAAGAAATATTTTTAGAACTTTAACACAAAAAGACTATAAACAGGAAAATATTTTTATTATAAAATCAGCTATCGAGAAACTATAAACCCATTCCATACTTTATTTCAAACCAACCATATGCCAAGCTATTCTCTTCCTTGAAATAAAGACTGCTTATTTTTGAATACCCCTATCTCACCTATGGAATTTGTGCATGGGGATCAACAATAAATCATCTCAGACCACTAATAACCCAGAAAAAGGCTGCAGTCAGAATGATAAAAATTCCCACTCCAGACAGCATATTAAACCAATATTCAAAAGTCTAAACTTTTTTTTTTTATTAACACACAGGCCGTTTCCCACCAAGTCAGGGTGGCCCGACAAAGAAAAACTTTCATCATCATTCACTCCATCACTGTCTTTCCAACGGCGTGCTTACACTACAGCTACAAAACTGCAACATTAACACCCCTCCTTCAGAGTTCCGGCACTGTACTTCCCATCTCCAGGAATCAAGTCCAGCCTGCCGGTTTCCCTGAAACCCTTCATAAATGTTACCTTGCCTACACTCCAACAGCACATCAAATCCTAAAAACCATTTGTCTCCATTTGCTCCTATCTAACACGCTAACGCACGCTTGCTGGAAGTCCAAGCCCCTCTCACACAAAACCTCCTTTACCCCCTCCCTCCAACCTTTTCTAGGCCGACCCCTACCCCGCCTTCCCTCCACTACAGATTTATACACTCTCGAAGTCATTCTATTTTGTTCCATCCTCTCTATATGTCCAAACCATCTCAATAACCCCTCCTCAGCTCTCTGGATAATAGTTTTGGAAATCCCACACCTACTCCTAATCTCAAATCTACAGATTCTCTGCATTATATTCACACCACACATTGCCCTCAGACATGACATCTTCACTGCCTCCAGCCTTCTCCTTGTTGCAACATTCACAACCCATGTCTCACACCCATACAAGTGTTGGTACAGTGGACCCTCAAAAATAGACTCCCTTAAATATAGGTGAATTTGAAAATAGGCCACTTTTTTCGGCAAAATATTGGCTTGATATTCGTCCGTTGGCTTAAAAATATGCGGTCGTCTGAAATGCGTCCGCGTGGCCTCCCAGCCGCCTGGGCACATAAACACCACATTAAGCGTCAGTGTGCCATTGTGCCAGTGCAGCAGTGTGCCACCTACTCACCCTAAACTAAATATGCATTCGGTAAATTACTTTTAAAAGTACTAAATGTTATTTTCCTTAAGATAATTTCAATTTTTACTATTAACTACCATCCTACTAAACACTTGTTACAATGTAGTATCGCCATAATGTAATTTAAACAATGAAATATCATCATATTGTAATCTGAACAATATTTAAATAAGTCAATCTCAATCAATTTCTCCAATATTATGTACATAGTCTATAAGCCATTAGATTAAGCTGCCCCTAATGCCATGGCATGTCAGTGGCTCTCCTTGCACTTCTATGTAAAACTGCGAAGAAATAAAATTTGTATTTGCATATTTGTACAGTGGACCCCCGAGTTTGTAAACTTCACTCCTGAAGTCTGCTCAAGTGCCATTCCGAAGAATTTACCCTTAGAAAAATGTCACGTAGGTTAGTCTATTTCAGACCCAAAATACTTTCCACAAGCACTTACAATATTATACTTACATAAATGTACATTTCCGGGTTTAGAAACTCGGGGTCCACTGTATTTGTTTACTAGCGAGTGACCACCACCCACGCATTCATACCATACATTTTGTCATTATTCCATTGTTTTTAGTGCTTGCAACTGCTAAATAAGCCACCATGGGCCCAAAAAAGCTCCTAGTGCCAGCCCTGTGGTAAAGAGTGTAGCAGGGATGCAGGGAGTGTAGCAGGGATGGGGAGTGTAGCAGGGATGCAGGAGTGTAGCAGGGATGCAGGGAGTGTAGCAGGGATGCAGGGAGTGTAGCAGGGATGCAGGAAGTGCAGCAGAGATGCAGGGAGTGTAGCAGGGATGCAGGGAGTGTAGCAGGAAGGCAAGGACTTGGTACCTGAAGTGTTAATGGAAGGGAATTCCCCTTCCAAACACTAGTAACACCACCTTCCTCTCCCCTCCTTCCTTCTTCCACACATCAACAACTCTTCAATAAAGGTAAGTGTCAATTTATTACTGTTTTATATATATATATATCTCATTGTTTTCTGTGAAGATAAATGTACATTTCATGTAAAAAAAAATATTTGTTAAATTCTTTTGGGTGTCTGGAACTGATTAATTTGATTTACATTATTTCTTATGGCGAAAATGGTTTTGAAAGTCGTCCATTTTGAAAATAGGCGGACTCTCAGGAAAGGATTATGGACGATTTTCAAGGGCCCACTGTATAACTATACTCTCATACATTCCCCTCTTTGCTTTCATGGATAAAGTTCTCAGTCTCCACAAGCTCCTCAGTGCACAACTCACCTTTTTCCCCTCGTTAATTCTATGATTCACGTCATCCTTCATATACCCATCTGCTGACACATCCACTCCCAAATATCTGAACACATTCACCTCCTCCATACTTTCTCCCTCAAATCTGATATCCAATCTTCCGTTATCTAATTTTTTTTATCCTCATCACCTTACTCTTTCCTATATTCACTTTTAATTTCCTTGTTTTTAAATACACTACCAAACTCATCCACCAACCTCTGCAACTTCTCTTCAGAATCCCCCAAAAGCACAGTGTCATCAGCAAAGAGCAACTGTGACAACTCCCACTTTGTGTTAGATTCTTTATCTTTTAACCCCACACCTCTTGCCAACACCCGAGCATTCACTTAGCTTACAACTCCATCAATAAATATAGTATTGAAAAACCACGGTGACATCACACATCCCTGTCTAAGGCCTACTTTTACTGGGAAATAATCTCCCTCTCGCCTACATACTCTAACCTGAGCCTCACTATCCTCGTAAAAACTTTTCACTGCTTTCAATAAACTACCTCCTATTCCATACATTTGCAACACCTGCCACATTGCCCCCTATCCACCCCATCATATGCCTTTTCGCAATCCATAAATGCCACAAATACCTCTTTACCCTTATCTAAATATTGTTCACCTATATGTTTCACTGCAAACACTTGGTCTACACACCCCCTACCCTTCTTAAAGCCTCCTTGTTCATCTGCTATCCTGCTGTCTGTCTTACTCCTGATTCTTTCAATAATAACTCTACCATACACTTTACCAAGTATACTCAACAGACTTATTCCACTATAATTTTTACACTTTCTTTTGTCCCCTTTGCCTTTATACAAAGGAACTATGCATGCTCTCTGCCAGTCCTTAGGTACCTTACCCTCTTCCATACATTTATTAAATAAAAACACTAACCACTCTAAAACTATATCCCCACCTGCCTTTAACATTTCTATCTTTATTCCATCAATCCCAGCTGCTTTATCCCCTTGCATTCTATTCACTGCCTCACGAACTTCCCCCACACTCATAACTGGTTCTTCCTCACTCCTATAAGATGTTATTCCTCCTTGCCCTATACACAAAATCACAGCTTCCTTTTCTTTATCAACATTTAACAATTCCTCAAAATATTCCCTCCATCTTACCGATACCTCTAACTCTCCATTTAATAACTCTCCTCTCCTATTTTTAACTGACAAATCCATTCTTTCCCTAGGCTTCCTCAACTTATTAATCTCACTCCAAAACTTTTCTTATTTTCAACAAAATTTGTTGATAATATCTCACCCATCCTCTCATTTGCTTTCTTTTTACATTGCTTTACCACTTTCTTAACCTCTCTTTTTCTCTCCATATACTCCTCCCACCTTACATCACTTCTACTTTGTAAAAACCTCTCATATACTAACTTTTTCTCTCTTACTTACTCACCATAAAGAACATCCATACTTATTATTGTGCCTACTACATACAAAGAATTTTACACTCAAATATAAACCTTCCACTTAAACTTCTCTGACCAACCTTAACAGGACACACGACCATAACACAAGACACAGATCACTCTTTGATGTTCTCCGTGTCCATCTCACAGTATGTAAAAACTCTATGCACATAAAGGGCCAAAAAATTTGGAATTCATTACCAGTGACTACCAAAAGAACCCTGACAGTACATCAATTTAAGACTCTTCTTAAAAACCACCTACTCACCCAAAATTAAATACATACTTAGTACAGTGGACCTCCGGAGTTCGTAGGCGTCGGAGTTCGCAAAATTCGGAAAAATATTGGTTCGGTGTTCGTTGATCCGCTCGGAGTTAGTAATTCGTCTCGGACACGTACGCGTAACCCGTGCGGGCCCGACACTCCATTGAGTCAGTGTGCCATTGTTTACCAGCGAGAGAACGCCACCCACGCATTCCCACGTATTCATACCATACATTTTGTCATTATTCCATTGTTTTTAGTGCTTGCAATTGCTAAATAAGCCACCATGGGCCCCAAGAAAGCTCCTAGTGCCAGGCCTGTGTTAAATAATGTCAGAAATACGGTAGAACTGAAAAAAGAGATCATTGCAAAATATGAACGTGGAGTTCGTGTCGCTGAGCTGGCCAGGCAGTATGGCAAAGCCTATACAACCATTGCTTCCATTGTGGCCAAGAGAAAGGAAATCAAGAACGCTGTCGTTGCGAAAGGTGCAAGTATGGTCACAAAACAGAGATCGCAAATACTGGAAGATGTTGAGACTTTGTTGTTGGTTGGATCACCGAGAAAGAATTAGCAGGAGATAGTGTTACGCAGGCAATAATATCTGAAAAAGCAAGGCAATTGCATGGTGATCTCGTTAAGAAAATACTTGCAACGAGTGCTGAAGTGAACGAATTTAAAGCCAGCAAAGGCTGGTTTGACAGATTTAAGAAGTGTAGTGGCATACACAGTGTGATAAGGCATGGTGAGGCAGCTAGTTCTGACAAATGTGCAGCTGAAAAATATGTGCTTGAATTCAAAAGCT
The DNA here is from genome assembly GCA_009830355.1 of Cherax destructor. Taxonomy (NCBI): domain Eukaryota; kingdom Metazoa; phylum Arthropoda; class Malacostraca; order Decapoda; family Parastacidae; genus Cherax; species Cherax destructor. The sequence goes on from WNWK01017628.1 coordinate 29,026, forward strand.
ATGTAGAGGCTGAAGAATTGAAACCCCAACAAGTGTTTAATTGTGACGAAACAGGCCTGTTTTGGAAGAAAATGCCAAACAGGACCTACATTACACAGGAGGAAAAGGCACTGCCAGGACACAAGCCTATGAAAGACAGGCTAACTCTTTATGTTGTGTAGTAATGCTAGTGGGGATTTCAAAGTGAAGCCTTTACTGGTGTATCACTGAAAATCCTAGGGTGTTCAAGAAGTACAGTGTTGCCAAGGCTAATTTGTGTGTGATGTGGAAGGATAACAGTAAGGCATGGGTCACCAGGGAAATTTTCCTTGATTGGTTCAATGAAGTGTTTGGCCCCAGTGTGAAGAAATATCTCCTGGAAAATAAATTGGACCTTAAGTGCCTCCTGGTAATGGACAATGATCCTGGTCATCCTCGAGACTTGGAAGAGCAAATTGTGGAGGATTTTAAGTTCATCAAAGTGAAGTTCTTGCCCCCTAATACCACTCCTCTCCTCCAGCCCATGGACCAGCAGGTCATTTGTAACTTCAAAAAACTGTACACCAAAGCAATGTTTCAAAGGTGCTTTGACATAACCTCAGACACTGCTTTGACCCTAAGAGAGTTCTGGAAAGATCACTTCAATATCCTCAATTGCGTAAACCATATAGGGAAGGCTTGGGAGGAAGTGAGCTCCAGGACTTTGAACTCTGCTTGGAGAAAATTGTGGCCAGACTGTGTCCCAGAGAGGGATTTTGAAGGGTTTGGGGCTGAGCCTCAGTGCCCTGAGCCTGTTATGGAAAATATTGTGGCACTGGGGAAGTCCATGGGGTTGGAGGTTAATAGCGAGGATGTGGAAGAGTTGGTGGAGGACTACAATGAAGAGCTAACCACTGCAGATCTGCAAGAGCTTCATCTGCAACAGAAACAGACCACAGCTCAGGAAATTGATTCAGAGGAGTAGGAAGAGATATGGAGGACATTGCCTTCTTCAAAGATTAAGGAGATGTGTGCCAAGTGGAGTGATTTGCAAAGTTTTATGGAGCATTATCACCCTAACAAAGCTGTTGCAGGCCGTGCTGGCAACATGTACAATGAGACTGTGGTGTCCCACTTCAGGGATGTTTTAAAGGAACACCAGATACAGAGCTCCCTGGACAGTTATTTTGTCAGACAGGGGTCAAGTGACTCTCAACCTGGTCCTAGTGGCATTAAAAAACAAAGAAGGGAAGTAACCCCAGAAAAAGACTTTGTACCTGAAGTGTTAATGGAAGGGGATTCCCCTTCCAAACGTTAGCAACTCCTATGTCCTCTCCCCTCCTCCCGTCTTCCACACATCAACAACTCTTCAATAAAGGTAAGTGACATGTTATTACTGTTTATTTCTTATGCATCTGGAACGGATTAATTTTATTTCCATTATTTCTTAGGGGAAAATAGATTCGGAGTTCGTAATATTCGATGTTCGGAGCGCCCTCTGGAACAGATTAATCACGAACTCCGGGGGTCCACTGTACTTAACTTTACCTACAAAGCTACCAAATCACTCTGTACTGCCTCAAATTATGATTGCTCACTGTGTTACTCCCCTAGCCTCAGAACCCAAAAGTAAATGCTCAAAGTACAATAAATTCTCATATTTTAACCTACGCAAATGTTGAATAGCATATATTTAATAGATGTATAACCTATTATATAATTAATGCAACCTAATCAAACTATGTTTTGTACGTCTAGTGTTAAGTAATCAGTAATGTATTAAGTTTAGACTGCCCATTATGCCAAGGCATGATAGTGGCTCTCTTTGCACTACAAATCATTATAAACCCTCACTATAAACTACCAATGTAAATATACTTCCTACAATGTCAACCACATTGTAAACTTACAAATAAATAAAAATTGATTGATTGATTGATTGATAGATTGAAGTGCATTCTGAAAATAGATGAAGGTGTCCTTACAAATTCACAGGGAGGATTACATTCCTAGAAGTTCCGCTAAAGCAGAAACACCAAATACAAAATTAACGAACACCCCGGAAATCGTACAATTATGTAAGTATAATATTGTAAGTGCTTGTGGAAGTGTATTTTTGGGGGTCTGAAATAGACTAACCTACGTGACATTATTTCTTAAGGAAGTAAATTCGTTCGGTAATGGCACTTGAGCAGGCTTCTGGAATGAATTTTGTTCGTTAGGTGGGGGTCCACTGTATATCAAATTTTACTACAAAATTGAGTTTTGAGTTTCAGAGCTCATATCTTTGTAATACGTCTCTGGTTAATATAATTCATAGAAATAATGACCAGAATAAGGAGAGATCTGGGTGTAGCAAAACCATTAAGCCAGAAAAGCATTGCATAACTGAGTCTATTCACTAGCTGCCATATATAAAAACACTGGATATTGAAATCTGCAAATACAGAGGACCCTAAATTTGTAGGAAAGACTACAGGGGTGAGGATGTTGCACTTTGGAGGGCAGTCTAAACTATGATGTCAGTGCACTTCTGGTTAGACAGAGATTGAACAAATGCCAGTGAATGCTTGTTTTGTGTGTGGGGGGAAGGGGTCACCCTATGTTGATGGGAAACAAATGGTGTGCTAAAAAATAATAAAAAAACTACTTATCACTGGTCAGGCAAATTTTTAACATTGACCTCCTGACTTACCAAATCAGATAATGCCTTTATATTCTGTCTAAAAAATTACACAAGATAAATTACCTAGCTCTGTTCCTGTAGCTACAAATAGTAATTACATACATGAAGAAATAAACACCAAATTTTTAAGTACAGTGGAACCTTGGTTTGCATTTGCCCTGGTTTTCGTTGAAATCGGTTTTGATGACTTTTTTCGTAAAAAATTTGTCCCAGTTTTCGTTCATCTCGGTTTTCGTCTGTCCAACGTACTGAAGGTGTCCACCTGCCTGCGCCCACACAAAGCATCCCACGCGTTCCGAGTCAGTCTGGCTTTGTTTCTCGTTGAGTGAGCATTACTCTGCGCGTTCATCCGAAACATTTCGTAATAATCCATTGTTTTTTGTACTTGTTTATTGAGTGCGACAGCTAAATAAGCCACCATGGGGCCAAAGAAAGTTCCAAGTGCCAGCCCTTTGATAAAGAAGGCGAGAAACACTTCTTTAGTCTCTTTGGGGAAGTCCAAGGGGTTGGATGTGAGTGGCCAGGATGTGGAAGAGTTGGTCGACGACCACAGGGAAGAGCTAACCACTGAAGAGCTGCAACACCTTCAACTGGAACAGCAACAGACCACAGCTGAGGAAATTGCTTCAGAGGAGGAGGAAGAGAGAGGGGAGAATGTGCCTTCTTCAGCAATTAAGGACATGTGTGCCAAGTGGAGTGAGTTGCAAAGTTTTGTGAAGAAATATCACCCTAACAAAGGTGTTGCAAGCTGTGTCTGCAGCATGTTCAATGACAATGCCTTGTCCCATTTTAGGCAAATCTTAAAGAGATGCCAGAAACAGACCTTTCTGGACACATTTTTTGTGCAACAGGGGTCAAGTGCCAGTAAAAGACAAAGAAGGGAAGTAACCCTGGATAGGGACTTGATACCTGAAGTCCTTATGGAGGGGGATTCCCCTTCCAACCAATAACCTCTCCTCCTCCCTCTTCCCTCTCTCTCTCTTCCATACGCCAACAAGAGTTCAATAAAGGTAGAAGTGATATTAAATGCTCATTTACCCATTTCATTAGTCCTTTATATTTATTTCTCATTGTTTTCTGTATGTAAAACTATAGTTATTCTCTATAAAATGTATTTTTTGTTAATACTTTTGGGTATTTGAAACGGATTAATTGGATTTACGTTATTTCTTATGGGAAATATTGCTTCAGTTTTCGTCGAATTCGGTTTTCGTTAAAATTTCTGGAACGAATTAATGACGAAAACTGAGGTTCCACTGTACATATATCCTAGCCAGCCCTATGACTAATACTTTTAGTAACTCCACACCTCCTCCTAATTTCCACACTCCAAATTCTCTGCATAATATTTACACGACACATTGCCCTTAGACAGGACATCTCCACTGCCTCCAGCCACCTCCTCGCTGCAGCATTTACAACCCAAGCTCACCCATATAAGAGTGTTGGTACCACTATACTTTCGTACATTCCCTTCTTTGCTTAAATGGATAACGTTTTTTGATGTGGTTTGGTCATTTAGAGATAGAATGGAACAAAGTAGGGGAAGGAAGGCGGGGTAGGGGTCGTCCTCAAAAAGGTTGGAGGGAGGGGGTAAAGGTTGTTTTGTGGGTGAGGGGCTTGGACTTCCAGCAAGCATGCATGAGCATGTTAGATAGGAGTGAATGGAGGCGAATGGTTTTTGGGACTTGACGAGCTGTTGGAGTGTGAGCAAAGTAATATTTTGTGAAGGAATTCAGGGAAACCGGTTAGCTAGACTAGAGTCCTGGAGGAAGGAAGTACAATGCCTGAACTTTAAAGGAGGGGTTTGGGATATTGGCTGTTTGGAGTGACATCTGAACTGTCATTTCTGGGCGCCTCTGCAAAGAGAGTGATTGTGTAAATGATGGTGAAAGTGTTGAATGATGGAGAAAGTTTTTTTTTTTTTTTTTTGGGGGGGGGTCACTCTGCCTCAGTGGGAGATGGCAGACATGTTGAAAATAAAAAAAATTAAGAGACCCTTCATAGCATAAGAAATTGTTGCTAAAGTTATACACTGACTAACAATTGATAGTACATACTGTATCAGTGAATGTTCAACAGATTACTACAATCATTGTTAATATCTTACTACACACAAATTACCTGCACATAGGAGACTCAAACTTATGACGTTTTGGTCCAATTTGAACCATTTATCTAATTTTCCCAATCTCACACCCATTAAATGTAACTTCATAAATAAAATGCTCTTATCTGATCTTACCAGCATTCCTGCCACACATCAATACAATCTGGAAGAAACGTGGGAATTAGTCGAGAAACCAATCGAGAAATTTCATTAATTGATAAGGCATTCAACCCAGTAACTTACGCAGAAATTTCTGATGGGTGTGTTAACTCACACCCAGACTTTGGTCTGGTGTCGTGTCCAAGTCTCGCAGATTCATAAAAACTGACTACCATCGAAGGATCTGTCCGAACTCCTTCAACTGGTGCTGAGACTGTAAAGAAAATTAATTTCTTTTTAACCTTTCACCATCCAGACCCCCCCAAAACTAAAAGTGTACACCATGTCCACATTTAAAAAAAAAAAAAAAAAATTTCTTCTAAAATGGTAGAGAATCTTTTCCTGAAGTTGATGACCCCAAAAAAATGAAATCTGGTGGAAAATTTATAGAATTAAGCAGATGCAAAGTCTGTAGCCTGGGCACCTTTTACACAACGCCGATTTTACCGACTATGAGCCAAATTAGTACAGTGGATCCCCACTATTCAAACACTCCAAAAGTTTATTATTGTAAGTGTTTTTATAAGTGTATTTTTGGGGGTCTGAAATGGACTAATCTAATTACATCATTCCTTATGGGAATAAATTCGTTTGGTAACAGCACTTGAACAGCATTCTGGAATGAGGGTGAGTTTTGGAGTGTTCGAATAGCGGGGGTCCACTGTAGTTGTTTTGTTAAGAGTGCCTTCCATTCTATCAACAGAGCTCAAGAAACTGTCCATTCAACTATCAGAACTACCCAATACAGTGCACAGAATTTGGTAATTAGGCCAATTTTACACAAAATTAAAAATTCCACTTTAAAAACCAGGTCCAAAATAAACACTGTAGACATTTCAGGTACTGAAACAACATTTCCTTTGTGCAATAATCACATCTCCAGGCCTCTCCTATGTTACACTTGCATTCCATTTTGAATTCGTCATCACAAAAAAAATCAATGATTTACCCTATTTCTCAGATAATAAAATATAACCAGGAATGATTTGTCATGGCTTACAGCATCCCAATAATTGAATCAGACCTATTAAAAATCCAAAAAACAGACTGGGGTAGTGTAGGGATGTCCTTACCCATCCTCAGGAATATCAGTAAATATTGAATACATTTCTGCTTTTTTGAGACCAATTTCAAGCCATTTCCAGCCCTGGCAGAAACTAACATCATCTCTATTTCAGTTGTATGTTTTCCATTCTATTAAATACCAAAAAACAACCAATAAAACAATAAAAACCAACCTAGAAAATACCTCAAGTCACTATTTTCAACCAAACACAAGGTCCGAGAAACCACGGTACAGGTGGGGCTTGAACACACAGCGAGTCATAAAACTTCAGACCAGCACGTAAGCCACTGGGCCAGCTGGCTACAGTAAGATTCATCCAACTAGGTATATTTATACACCCCAGGCAGGTTAGCATGGGTCCCACTGTGACCACAAATGCAAGTTTTTACGGATGAATCTTCCGCCAGTGTGGCCATGAAGAACTAGCATTTCTGGTCACAGTGGGACCCATGCTAACCTCCCTATGATGTATAAATATACCTAGTTGGATGAATCTTATTGTAGCCAGCTGGTCCAGTGGTTTACGCGCTGACCTGGAGTTTTTTTAATCACTTGCCGCGAGTTCAAGCCCCACCCATACCATTGTTTGTTTGCAATCGTATTATTACGATTTCGTGAGACAAGGTCAGTTTTGCTTTTCCTATCATGCACCACATGAGGCAGGATTTTTTTATACTGTGTAGACAGCCTGTATAGTCTGCTAGGCAGCCTATGCTGTCTGCTAGTTTCAAATACGGCGGCACTACGGTACTGCCATCTCTAGGCCTGCCCAGGTCAGTGGGACGCTATGCCCACTCGGCCTCATTCTTGCGGCCTCCATCCTAGGATCAACATCCTAGCCCGCAGCGGTCTGGCTCTCGGTCCTTTCATGCTCTTGCCCATTGTGAACCCATTTGATTATTTAATAAAGCCAATACTAGTCAACAGGCAGTGTTCCTTCGCCCTTCTACGCTACCTAGCAAGTAATCGCAGCCGCAAGACTTGGCACTCTAGACATATTAACCCTTTGACTGTTTCGGTCGTATATATACGTCTTACGAGCCACTGTTTCGGACGTATTAATACGCATAAATTCTAGCGGCATCAAATCAAGTGGGAGAAAGCTGGTAGGCCCACATGTGAGAGAATGGGTCTGTGTGGTCAGTGTGTGCAGTATAAAAAAAAAAAATCGGGGAGCCAGTGGTGCATTGTGGGAACGCCATTTCAGTAGTCCTTGTTCAGCATGCCTACCGGTAAGAAATACTCGACTCCCAGGCGAATCTGGGACTCTTCTCTTCCCCAGTGATAGCTCTAACACAGATGGAAGTGTCTCTGAAGATGAATTTCATGGTTTTTGAGGAGTTTGTGACCGAAAGCAATGCCCAGGATACCAGAAGGAAGGAAGGAAGAAAGAAAGAAAGGAAGGAAGAGATGAGAGGAAGGAAGGAAGGAAAGAAGAGATGAGAGGAAGGAAGGAAGGAAGGAAAGAAGAGATGAAAGGAAGGAAGGAAAGAAGAAGGAAGATGGAAAGGAAGGAAGGAAGGAAAGAAGAAAGGAAGAAAGAAAGAAAGGAAGGAGAGATGAGAGGAAGGAAGGAACAAAAGAAGTAAGAAAGGAAGGAAGAGATGAGATGAAGGAAGGAAATAAGTAAGAAAGGAAGGAATGAAGGAAGAAAGGAAGCTAGGAAGGAGGGTGTGCAACCCCTTTTGTGTTGACAGGTTGAAAGCAGTGAGGGTGGTGAGTAATGGTATAATGTCATTTTGACAGCTGCCTTACCCTGACTCAGCTTCAAGTGCTAAGGGAATGTTGATGGAAAGTATCCAGTCATTATATATGTGTATATATATTATAGAACAATAGCAATAAAAAAAATTTTGCATTGTTGGTTTGTGTAAACAAGTTTTGTAAACAATATAATGATAATAATGTTTGTGCAGTTATTGTGTTGCATACAACGAGTGTATATATGTACACAGCACCTTACTTTGGTCTCACAGGCCACATAAGTTACTTAGAAAAAAAAAAGTATTGGAAAATACAAGAAACCTTCGAATGGGGGTAAATATAAGTGTACCGGTGAGCGGCATGCGCCGCTGTTGCCATACGCGGCTCATTTTCTGCCAACTTTACGCCTCCATATCTCGGTAAGTATTGATTGCAAAAAAAAAAATTTTTAAGGATAAAAACAATCAGAAAAATAATCTTAACATTTGGATAAGAATTTTTTTTTTTCGAATATTTTGCGGCAACAGGAGAGCACTCAGGATTAGGGGTTGCGACAGTCAAAGGGTTAAAACAGTGGTGAGAGCGGTTCTCCAGTGGCAGAGTGAGCTTTGTTCTTGGGGTGGAGGAGACCGACACCCATCAACTTCATCAGCGTTCATCCAAACTGCCTGCTGGCCTAAAGAGCCACTTGTCACTCCCAGCGTCTCAACGGTGCCTGAGACAGATCTTAGTCCTCGATTTTCCCACGTCGTCTCCAGCCTTAGCAGTCGCGTGTGCACTCATCTCCTACTCTACAGCTCTTCAACGCTCTCCAGCACCCTTCTGCCCCTACAGCGTCCCTACGCCCTTCTCAAGCTACAAGAAGTAGAGGTGAGGTCGTTTTGTGTGTGTTGGCTCTGAGTGCCCACGTGAGTCTACCTTGGGGTGCGGCTACCCGCCTACCCTAAGCCACACAAGTCCACACCACCAGTCTCCTCTTCACTCATCCTGCTATGTTCTACGCTTCCTGTATCCAGCTCGTCGTCTGTGTGTGTTGTGTTCTCCCAGTTTTCTCCAAAAAGTCCTACCCAGCTTGACCACTTGGAAACCCAGCTGGCTTAGCCCCTAAGCCAGGCCAGTTCAAGCCATCTGCAGTGGTCCGTGGGCCATCACATCGCGCCTAGAAGCCACTAAACCCATCCTCCAGCTAGTGCAGTTCCTTTTGTTATCCCAATGATATATATATGTATATTTTTTTTTTCCACTTTCATTAAAGTCAGTATTTTTTATATTTTCCCCCAGTGAAAGACTTACAGTAAATTCTTTTTGAAATTGTTTGCAGCCCCTTTTTAGTTTCATAACCTCGCATTCCGTTCTTGAGTAGTAATTCTGCTGTATTCGTCTGCATCGTGCTGAAGCCGAAGTCACACAGCGCGCCCAGACATGCTGGCCTGTGTAAACAAACCACGCTCTGCGGCTATAACACGAGAGTCTGGCTGTGTTTTGCTTATGCTCTCCCTTTTTGCAGAGTTTTCATCCTTTCCTGCCGTCCCCAAGTCTCACCCCATATTTTCTACGCTATAGAAAATCTCATAGCAGTCCACAAGTGTCTACAGTGTGTGTACCACTTCTACCCAGAGTTACCAGTGCACCACTGAAAGCTTCAGCACCTCCATACCATCTCCAACAATCAAATTTAAGTAAACAGTGACTTACCTAGCATTTCCTAACATTTGTGACATTATTTAATTGTCGTGCACCAATACAGTCAACTGAAGCCATACTTCAGAGAATTATTCAGTTTCAGTTATCAGTGTACACTTGTGCACTTTGCCATTTTATCTGCAGTATTGTTGCATTTTGCATTTGCATTTTTTGCACTTTTGCATACTTAAATTTCAGAATATTATTCTGCACATTGCCTACCAACTTATTAATTGTTACTGACCAAAATTGTTCAGTGTGCTACCCATATTTTTTTTAGTTTGCAAGTAATTCCTGTGTGCTATTATTTTGATTGTTGCATCTGCAAGCTAGCCACAAATTGTTGACAACCCTGCATAGTTCTGATTTGTTAGTGTTTTTTAAAGTGTAATTCTCAAGTTCTTAAGTGTCAGTTTTGTTTATTCAGCCTGCAGTGCAACAACTTGTGTCTAGCCACCTGCATTTTCTCCAGTGTCTCAATTCATTTGCTCCACACCTATTCCATGTTTTTATCTGTTCTCATTTCACCTGTGTATTGCATTTTGCTATTGTTTTGCCCTTGTCAATGAGTGCAACATCAGTTCCAGCCACTGAATTTTCAGGAACCTGCTTATTTACCATTAATTGCCATAATTACATAGGAAATTCCATACTTTTGATCCAGTATTTTCTTGTCAACTTTTGTTTTGTGCCAGTGTACACCCAGTCAACACCTGTGAATTTTTTTTATTTTTTTTGTTCTTATTCTTATTGAGCTTTTAATATTTTGCATTTTATTAATTTTATTTTGTGTGAAATTTAGTAATTCTTGATACACTGAATTTTTGTGATTTTTAGTACCATTGCATACTCTGCGAATATCATTTGTTTTGTCACCTTACCTTGATGCAAGTGAATTAGTATTTTTGCATTCCAAATTGCACCTGCCAGCACCTGCAACCTTTTGCTGTGTGTTGAGCAAGCCTGCACCACAGTTCAGTTTTGTGTAATACCTGATTTATTATAATTTGTGCAACTTCTGCCATTTTTGCTACCATTCCTCCAGTTCATTTCCTTTTAAAAAAATTTGTTGCCAGTTTTTCTTTTGCAATTGCTAAATTTCCTTTGCATTGTCACATAGTTCAGTGAACCATCTACAATATTTTGTGAAATTTTCTGTTGATCCTTCACTTGCATATGTTTTCTTAATTTTGGTTTTCAGAGTGTACCATTTTTATTTTTGTTGTATTCTCACATCGTTTACTAAATAAGCAGTTTATCAAGTAACATCATGTTGTGTTCTCTCTGACTCTATGCTAAGTTGTAGCTAATTGCGTACCATTTCTTGCTCTGATCTGTTTACCTTCTTCGTGACCTGTTTTGCGTTTGAACAGTTGACGTCATGACTCAGACACGCAGTGGCAGTCACGTTAGTCCAGTTTCGGCCGACGCTCGCAATGGTGCATCAGGTGTAGTGGCCACTTGGGTAGAGAGCATAGCTCTTCCGACAGTTGGTCAGGCCGTGGCCCACGTCTCAACTGCAAGTGCTTTAGCTAGTTGTTCCAACCCGTCCCTCCTGTTCGATGGTAGCTCAGGAATGTTAGAGACGTCGTTACAATCTGTCGAGACGGGGTTAAGGCAAGACATGATCACCTCACTGATGTGCAGTACATCAGTGCCGCAGCGCGCGGAAGACCTTTTCAAAAGTGATATCAGTTCTCAAATGTACTTACACCGAGTTTGCAGTCTTGGGCCTCACTTAAGGAAGAATTCCGGCTCTATTTCAGGTGTAGTCATCAGCGCCCCTACCTTGATATCGTCACTAGCACTAGTGCCCCGAATATTTTGAAAAAAAAAAAAAATTATATAGAAATAAAGAGCACATTTTTTAAGTGTTATAGGATAAAAAAAAAAAAGAATTTGGGTCAGTAGTTACCGAGATATGAGGTGGAGAAGTTGGCACTGGATGCTCACCTGACAGCAACAGGAGTCATGCCGCTTGCAGAATCGTTGCCGATATACCTTTTTTTTTTCACTTTTTTATATTATTTTATATAATTTTTATGTTCTCATATAGGTAGTAGGTTGGTAGACAGCAACCACCAAGGGAGGTACTACCATCCTGCCAGGTGACTGTGAAACAGAAACCTGAAACTGTTTTACATGATGGTAGGATTGCTGGTGTCTTTTTTCTGTCTCATAAATATGCAAGATTTCAGGTACGTCTTGCTACTTCTACTTACACTTAGGTCACACTACGCAAACATGTACACGTTTATGTATACACACTCATCTGAGTTTTCTTTGATTTTATCTTAATAGTTCTTGTTCTTATTGCTTTTCCTTTCATATACATGGGGAAGTGGAATAAGAATCTTTCCTCCGTAAGCCATGCGTGTTGTAAAAGTCAACTAAAATGCCAGGAACAATGGGCTAGTAACCCCTTTTCCTATATAGCTTACTAAAAAGAAAAAGAAGAAAACCGTCAAAGTGGGATGTTTGAATGTGCGTGGATGTTGTGCGAATGATAAGAAAGAGATGATTGTAGATGTTATGAATGAAAAGCTGGATGTCCTGGCTTTAAGTGAGACAAAGCTGAAGGGGGTAGGAGAGTTTCAGTGGGGAGAAATAAATGGGATTAGGTCAGGAGTTTCAAATAGAGTTAGAGCTAAAGAAGGAGTGGCAATAATGTTGAATAATCAGTTATAGCAGGTAAAGAAGGAATATAAATGTATAAATTCAAGGATTATGTGGAGTAAAATAAAGGTTGGATGTGAAAAGTGGGTTATAGTAAGTGTTTATACACCTGGAGAAAAGAGAAGTGTAGAGGAGAGACAGAGATTTTGGGAAATGTTGAGTGAGTGTGTGGGGAGTTTTGAACCAAGTGAGAGAGCAATTGTGGTTGGGGATCTTAATGCTAAAGTGGGTAAAAATGTTGTGGAGGGAGTAGTAAGTAAATTTGGGGTGCCAGGGGTAAATGTAAATGGGGAACCATTAATTGAGCTATGTGTGGAAAGAGGTTTGGTAATAAGTAATACATATTTTATGAAAAAGAGGATAAATAAATATACAAGGTATGATATAGCATGTAAGGAAAGTAGTTTGTTGGATTATGTATTGGTGGATAAAAGGTTGATGGGTAGGCTTCAGGATGTACATGTTTATAGAGGGGCAACAGATATATCAGATCATTATTTGGTTGTAGCTACAGTTCGAGTAAAAGGTAGATTGGACAAAAAGAAAATGGCAACAGCAAGTAAGAGAGAGGTAAAAGTGTATAAACTAAGGGAGGAGGAAGTTAGTGTGAGATATAAGCAACTATTGGCAGAAAGGTGGGATAGTGCAAGTATGAGTAGTGGGGGTTGAAGAGAGTTCGGATAGTTTTAAAAATGCAGTATTAGAATGTGGGGCAGAAGTTTGTGGCTATAGAAGGGTGGGTGCAGGAGGAAAGAGGAGTGAGTGGTGGAATGAAGAAGTAAAGGGTGTGATAAAAGAGAAAAAGGTAGCTTATGAGAGGTTTTACAAAACAGAAGTGTTAATAGAAGAGCAGAGTAAAAGAAAGGTGAAGAGAGTGGTGAGAGAGTGCAAAA
>WNWK01017629.1:0-41951 GCA_009830355.1 Cherax destructor
CAAACTTCATTCTATTAAACCGAGTATGGTTTCTGGCCTTCTTGTCACCAATGTCAAGGTTGGGAGACTACACTCTCCCGTCTTCGCATCGGCCACACTCGTCTTACTCACGGGTATCTCAAGAGAGGCTCCTGTCCCTCTCTGTGAGCATTGTCAGGTTCCAGTGTCTGTTCGCCATATCCTGTTGGACTGCCCACTCTATCAACGAGCACGCAGAATTTACCTCCAACGTTGTCTTCGCTCTGTTGCCCTTTCTTTACCTTCCCTTCTTGCAGATGGACCCTCCTTTAATCCTGACTTTCTCATTGACTTTTTGACAGCAACTGACTTACTACACAAACTCTGAAGATTATACCTCTAGCACTTCCCTCAGTCTCTTCTACCTCAATCTCTTGCTACCCTCTATCCCTGCACTATCCACTACCCTTCTGCACTTCATACCCTACTAATCATCCCTCTCCCTCTTACAACCCATTCTCCCTGCATCCTGCCTTGACCAGCTGCGCTGTATAACCCCTGTGGTTTAGCGCTTCTTTTGATTATAATAATAATAATGAGATGGTTAAGGACCTGTCAACTTACTTATATTCTTCCCAAGTTTTGTCATTTTTAACTTGTCAAACATATCTTAAATTCTTCCCAAATTTTATTAATTATAAATGAATCTAGATTGTATAATCCTAAACCAATATTCATATTAAATTCAAAACCATTTTTTATAAAGCTTGATTTTGTTACCTTTCTATCAACTATAACTTGCTTCATACAACTTTCTCGGCATTTTGAAAATCAGTTGAAGTTTAAAATCTGTCACATGAATAAACAGAGCATTAGACTCCTGTCCAATTCTTATGCTAGATATATATTGTTGTAATTTAGTTCAGGGCTTTTCCCAGTTTGACCATAGTAATCTTGTAGACAGCCGTCAGCGTTTCGTGGGAATTTTTAATCATAATCTCTTATGCCACATGACTTGCTAGCGATTAGATGAAGTTTAGGGCTGACTATTACATCTATTATTCTGTTTCCCGCTTTCTGTAAACTGAAGAGCCGTCTTTACCCTATCCCATATGGGACGGGTGGGTGAGTGGTTGGCAGACGGACCGGTGTGGCTGGTGTCACCACCCTGCCACACTCTCACAAAACTTCCCCTCATAGCTCCTGATGACACCCATATAGATGTCATAAAGATATATATATATATATATATATATATATATATATATATATATATCACTATATCATATATATTAAAAATGTCATTTGCATGTCCTCTGTCCAAAATGCTTGTGTTATATTTAAATCCATTGATACCTGACAGTCTTGTCACTAGTGAGTCCTTCCTCCTGCACCGTCTTCCACATCTTCCACCTCACCTTCGACAGTATTTAAGACTGTTCTCATGCTTCCGTTTCATATTTCTCCAGACCATGAAGCTGAACTCTTCTCCAGCTGAACTCTTCTACAGCTGAACTCTTCTCCAGCTGAACTCTTCTCCAGCTGAACTCTTCTCCAGCTGAACTCTTCTCCAGCTGAACTCTTCTCCAGCTGACCTCTTCTCCAGCTGAACTCTTCTCCAGCTGAACTCTTCTCCAGCTGACCTCTTCTCCAGCTGACCTCTTCTCCAGCTGACCTCTTCTCCAGCTGAACTCTTCTCCAGCTGACCTCTTCTCCAGCTGAACTCTTCTCCAGCTGACCTCTTCTCCAGCTGACCTCGCCACTACTCCTGCTGTCTACAATTCATCGTCTTCTGTATCTGACTGAAGAAGCCTGGCGAGGAGAGAGAGATAAGAGGAAGAGAGGGAGGAAAGGAGAGGGGAAGATGAGAGATGGATGGAGGAAGAGAAGAAGGGAAAGAGGGAGATGGAGGAAGATGGAGGTGAGGATATCTAAGGTATTTAAGGGAGGTGTAAAAGATACGTGTTTAAAAATGTTGTTGTAGCAATGGAAGGTTCCCCCTTCCTCCCTACCTCCTACCCTTACCTTACCTCTCCTTCCTTTCTACCTCCTCTCCTCTTTTCCTTACCTCCTTCTTCCTTATTCTCCTTCTCTTCCTCTCTTCTTCTCCTTTTTTCTTCTACCTATCTTCCTTCTTTCTTCTTTCCTTCCCTCCTTATCTTCCTCTTCTTCCTTCTTCCCTTCCTCTTCCTTTCTCTTCTTCCTTTCCTTTTCCTCTTCTTCTCTCCTTCCTCCTCCTCCTTCTTCCTTCCTTTCCTTCTTCCTTCCTTCCTCCTTCCTTCCTTCCTCTTCCTTCCTTCCTTCCTTCCTTTCCTTTCCTCCTTTCCTCTCCTCTCTCCTCCTCCCTCCTCCTCCTCCTTCCTCCTCTCCTCCCTCCTCCCAGCTTCCTGTCATCTGCATATTTGCAATTAGCATAGGCAGGTCGTAAGCGCCGAGGAGCGTGCTATCTTGGCCCTTATCTGCGGTGTTGATAAGGTCGAGGCCAGGGAGACTTTAGCGAAGCTTCTTCCCTTAACGTCTTGATAACCTGTCAAGCCACTCCCTCACCTTCACTGGCGAGGGGGGCGTATCCCTCCCTTCCCTCCCTCCCTCCATCCCTCACGCACTCTCACCCTTACGCTGGGAGGCGCTAAGGCCGGGTTTTACAGCGTCTTGGCAGGTGTGGTATACGACTGTACTAACACACCGTCACTTGTTAGTAATTAAGGGAGGTAGGACTTCCCCCCCTACCTCCCTTCCTTCCTATCTTCCTCCTACCCTTTCCTCTTTCCTTCCCCTACCTCCTTTACTTCCCTCTATATTCCTTCCTTTCTACTCTCCTTTCCTCCTTCCTACCTTCCTTTTCCTTCCTTCCTACCTCCTCCTTATTTCTTCCTTCCCTTTCTACCCCCCTCCCTTCCTTCTTCCTTCCCTCCCTACCTCCCTTCTTCCTTCTCTACGTCTCTACCTTCCTTTCCGTCTTTTCTCCCTCCCTCCCTTCCTCCTTACCTTCTTACCCTCTCTCCATCCCTTCCTTCTTCTTTTCCCCCTTCCTTTCCTCCCACCTTTCTTCCCTCCATCCTTCCTTCCTTCTTCCCTCCCTTCCTCCTTCCTCCCACCCATTCCTCTCCCTCCTCCTTCCTTTATTTCAATCCTCTTTCCTTCTCCATTTTCCATCCCTTCATTTCTTTTCCCTCCTCCTCCTCCCATCCACGTCATCCATCCCTAGCTTGTTTGTTTAAAAAACCCCGCTAATGTTTGTTTAATTTAGCTAATGTTTGTTTACATCATCCTTGTGTTTGTTTACCCAAACCTACTTGTTTTTTACATCAACCTAGCTAATTTTTTTTACATCATCCTAGCAGTGTTTGTTTTCTACCTAGCTAGGTTTTTTCATCAACCGTAGTGTTTGTTTCATATCCTATAATGTTTGTTTCATCACCTGTAGTGTTTGTTTACATCAACCTAGCTAGTGTTTGTTTACATCATTAAATTTTTTTAAAACCCGCTAGTGTTTGTTTCCCTCATGCAACTCTGTGTGTGTGTGTGTGTGGTGTGGGTGTGGGTGTGTAGTACCATATGTGGTTGCAGATGTCGAGGCACAGCTCCTGTGGAGAGAGAGGGGAGAGAGGAGAGAAGAGAGAGAGGAGAGAGAGAGAGAGAGAGAGACTGAATATAGACTATTATTAAGACAAGAACGAAAGAGGGAAAATAGAATAAAATGAAAGAAATAGAGAGATGAATGCACTGAGAGGGAGGGTGGGAGGGAGGGAAGGGGAAGAAGGAGGGAAGGAGGGAAGGGGTAGAGGGAGGAAAGGAGGGGACACGGGGACGGAATTAGGCAGAAAGAAGAGGTCTAATTTGTATTGTGGGCGAGAATGATTGACGTGGTGGGCAGTGAAGGGAGAGAGAGAGAGAGAGATAATGTTTCATGGGATGCAACAAGAACTATGAAATTATATATATATATATGACAATTACATGAAAGAAAACATAAGTAATTAATGTAATCGATGAAAGAAGTTAATTGTGAGTAGCAATAAAAGAAGCAATAAAGTAACTGTAATAAAGAAGGAATAAAGTAATGGTAATAAAGTGTTAGTAACACAGTGTCAATAAAGGTTACTTTCTGCGGTAAAACTGAAGCATGAAAACAGAAGATGGAAGTAGAAGAGATAATGAGATTAGATGATGATGAGAGATGATATTAATGATGATGAGAGACGACATAAACGATGATTAGAGATGACTTTAATAGTGATAACATTAATAATAATGATGAGAGATAATGTGGCATGTTCCGAGTATCTTACATATCATTCGGCGTATGTCACACTCCCATATAGGCTGCCTCCCAACCAGTGTACCGGGTGCTAAGGGTTTAACCATCAATAGGGAACCCGTCGTTAAATCAACCGGAAGCAACGTGGTTCACTTGTGCCAAGCGAATTGACAGACTTGTCTGGGCTGCTGGTTGAGCACGGTGCACTCTCAGGCTGCTGGTTGAGCACGGTGCACTCTCTGGCTGCCCTTTTGCTATCTTTTGTCACCGTGGTGTACACGTACTATTCCACCACTGTACATAAGTGTACATTCTTGTAAATACTTGTAGTTTATATCTGGAGAAGGTAAACACAAGTCCTGTATTATTGTTTAGTGTTGTTTGCTCCACTTTAAATCCCATTACGACCAGGTTCACGGGCCGTACTATACCTGTGTTCGTAATAGATGACAATAATGATGAGAGATGACATAAGTAATGAGAGATGACTTCAGTGATGTAATGAGAGATGAATGATGATATAATGAGTACACCTGTGCAATGAAGATATAAATTCACAACACACAATACCATGCCTGGAACAACTTACAACACAATACCATGCCTGGAACAACTTACAACTCACAATTCCGTGCCAGGAACAATCCACAGCACACAGTACCGTGTCTGGAACAATTTGCAACTCACAATAACGTGTCTGGAACAATTCACAGCACACAGTACCATGTCTGGAACAATCTACAGCACACAGTACCGTGTCTGGAACAATTAACAACTCACAATAACGTGTCTGGAACAATTCACACACAGTACCATGCTGAACAATCTACAGCACACAGTACCGTGTCTGAACATTACAACTCACATAACGTGTCTGGAACATTACCAAACGTACCAACTCACAACAATGGAACAATTTAGATTTCTATTGGCCTCCCCTCTCAAAGGAGGGTCCTTGATGCCGGTGAGCGGCTCTTGATCCGAGGAATTGGATGTGTTTTTCCCCTTCCCTGGCTCGAACCTGATACCCCTCCCCAAGGCGCTGTGTGGGCCCTTCGGACTTACCGCAAGGGAAGAACGCTATCCAATCGTTATCTCGCGGCGTGGTGCAGGCTCGATACTCCCTCCAGTAATCTTGGTCCGGCTCGTCACGCTCAGATTGGAGCTGGGAGCTTCTGCTGGCGAAGTCAGAATACTGAAATATTCGCGCTTGAAATATTCGCGCCGCCCCCCTTCCTCAATCCCTCCCTCCCCTTTCCTTCCCTCCCCCGCAATCAAGTCGAACGCGCCCCCGCAATCAACGCAAACACAGACGAATTTAGTACGTCGCAAACCTGAACGTTAGCAACCTAAGCTGTTGCTGCTTCTCTCTCTCTCTCTCTCTCTCTCTCTCTCTCTCTCTCTCTCTCTCTCTCTCACTTCTCTCTCTCTCTCTCAACAAGAGAGCAGAGGACCCTGGTGGTGTATTCTACAAGCCGGATGCAATATGCCTGGGACAGGAGCCAGATGAAATATGTTCCACAGGCCGGATAGAGTATGCTCTGCCAGGCTATAAAACGATCATTACTTACACGCTCTGCTGCTCTGGAAAATGAGTACAGGGCAGTGCCGGGTCCACACACACACACACACACACACACACACACACACACCACATACACACACACACATCACACACACACGTGACAAAGAATTCCTGCAAAAGGAGTATAATTCAGTGTTCGACAATCCAATATACACCATAAAGGTCGTAGACCATCTAATTTCTCTAGTAACTCTGTCCACCCTAAAACTTGTATATCTGACAATAGCTCCAGATCTTTCGAACTTCAAGAAAGAATTCTTCCCCCCAAAAAAAATGCAATGCTTGGGGCACTTGTCAAAACGTGTTAAATTCATTAGTATGAGTGTTTAGTGTTTACAAATGTGACATGGAGTGATATGTCATCAGAATTTGGTCAGTATGAATAAAAGAAAATTACGAAAACGGACGTTCAGATTTTTAAAACACAGAACACAAAGACTGTTAACAAGTAAAAGAAATTAATCTAAGGACAGTGAGAAAGAGTTGAGGGTAACCCTAGGCACTGTGCTGGCACCTTCGCTGTTTGTCATCCTTATGGCAGTCATAGATAAACCCTTAGTATAATATATAGAAAAAAAATGCATGGAGATATCAACAAAATCTTCCAATAGTCAAATAAAAATATGACTTTCAGTGGTGACAAAGTTCAATTGTTGACATTTGGAAGAAATGAAGAGCTCAAATAGAGCCCAGAACACAGAATATAGAACACAGCCAGACCATCTTACAGAACGTAAAGAACGGGGGAAGAAAATCTTAGGAGTAATAATATTAAATCAGTCATTTCGAGAACACAATAAAGCAAATGCATCAAAGTCCCCCAAAAAAATAACTGAGTGGATAATTAATGAGTACCGTCAAAACAAGATAAATAACTCCAAAGATGGCATTGTTTAAATCACTTGTGTTCCCACATCAAGAATATTCCTCTGTGCTCACAGCTCCGTTCAGGGCAGAGTCAATAAATCATTTAGACTCCTGGAGCGAACAAAAGATAGATACCTACCTGATAAATCCCAAATCTTCACACTGGAGTGAGGGATAATGAGAGGACGTGTAAAATATATCCAGTGAAAGTAGGGGCACCGTGGACACAGTACAAGAGCACTGTGTCAATATGCTTGGTCCAAGACTATTCAACTTGCTACCAGCAGATATTTACGGAGCAAGTGTAGAAGTTTCAGGAGGAAGCAGGTGTCGGATCAACCAGACTGTGATAAATATGCAGGCCGCTAACAGCAACAGCCTGGTTGAACGGGCAGTCAACAAGGAGTCCTGGCCTGGCCGCAAGGTTATAAAAGTCTTAGATACCTCTCACGGGTATACCACAGGTATATCGCAGGTATAACACAGGTATACTACAGGTATGCCACAAGTATATCCCAAAACCATCAAGATGATGATGAAAGGTTCTTGATTTAAGGAATTGGAGCTGTCCTCTCTTAGGCTCAAACCTCCTGGCGCTGAATTCCCAAAGCGTTCTATGACTCCCACGGGTTGAGCGCTTCCCGACAGAGATACGCAGACCACGCCACGTCCTGGATGATGGATGATCCTAGAGGCTGCCTTGTACAGGATGATCTTAAAGGTTTCCCTGGATGGATGGTGGATGACCCTAGATGGATAGATGATGGATAACTTTAGATGGATGTATGGTGGATGATCTTAGAGGCTCTATTGTATGGACGTTGATGACTTAAAGCCTCTTGATGATGATGACATTAAAAAGCCATCTTGTATGGACGATGGATGACGTTAAATCTCTTTATGATGATAGATGACATTAAAAGTCGTCTTTATGATGATAGATGACGTTAAGGTCATCTTGTATGACGATGATGACATTAAAGAGTCATCTTGTATAGATGATAGATGACATTAAAGTCGTCTTGTATGATGATAGATGACATTAAAGGTCGTCTTGTATGACGATGATGACATTAAAGTCATCTTTATGGATATGATGACATTAAAAGCCATCTTATGGAGATGGATGACGTTAAAGCGTCTTGTATGGACTGATGACGTTAATGCTTGTATGAATGGATGACGTTAAAGGTGTCTTGATGAGATGGATGACTTAAAGGTCGTCTTGTATGAGATGATGACTTAAAGGTCTCTTGTATGGAGATGGATGACGTTAAAGGTCGTCTTGTGGATGAGGATGACATTAAGGTCGTCTTGTATGAGATGGATGACTTAAAGTCGTCTTTATGGATAGGATGAATTAAAGGTCTCTTGTATGGATGATGGATGACGTTAAAGGTCGTCTTGTATGGATGATGGATGACGTTAAAGGTCGTCTTGTATGGATGATGGATGACGTTAAAGCGTCTTTTGATATGGATGACTTAAAGTGTACGATGATGGATGACGTTAAAGGTCGTCTTGATGATGATGACGTAAAGGCGCTGTGGAATGATGACGTTAAAGCGTCTGTAGGATGATGATGACGTAAGCGTCTTAGGATGATGGAGACGTAAGGTCGTTTGTAGGAGGGATGACGTTAGGTCGTTTATGGAATGATGACGTTAAAGGTGTCTGTGGAGATGGACGTAAAGCGTTGAGATGATGCGTTAAAGCGTCGTATGGAGTGGAGACGTTAAAGGTCGTCTTGAGAATGGATGACGAGATGACATTAAAGTCATCTTGTATAGATGATGAATGACATTAAAACCTGTTATGATGATGATGACATTAAATCATCTTTATGATGATGATGACTTAAAAGTCATCTTAAATGATAGATGAGATGACAGTAAAGACCGCTTGTATGAGATGGAATGACGTTAAAAGTCTCTTATGGATGATAGATGACTTAAAGCTCTTGTATGATGATAGATGACAGTTAAAGTCTCTTATAGATGATGATGACATT
Organism: Cherax destructor; assembly: GCA_009830355.1. NCBI lineage: Eukaryota > Metazoa > Arthropoda > Malacostraca > Decapoda > Parastacidae > Cherax > Cherax destructor. Next base: position 8,683 of record WNWK01017629.1, read on the forward strand.
AAAGTCTCTTTATGGATGATGATGACGTTAAAGGTCGTCATTGTATAGATGATAGATGACTTAAAGTCGTCTTATGATGATAGATGACATTAAATCCTCTTTATGAATGAGATGACATTAAAGATCATCTTGATATGAGATGATAGATGACATTAAAAGTCATCTTTATAGAGATAGATGACATTAAAAGTCATCTTATAGAATGATAGATGACATTAAAGTCATCTTATAGATGAGATGACATTAAAGTCATCTTGTATAGATGATAGATGACTTAAAGTCTCTTATGATGATGAGATGACATTAAGAGTCAGTCTTTATGATGATGAATGACTTAAAGTCTCTTTATGATGATGATGACATTAAAAAGTCATCTTTATGATGATGGATGACATTAAAGTCATCTTATAGAATGATGATGACATTAAAGTCATCTTATGATATGAGATGACATTAAAGAGTCAGTCTTGATGATGATGATGACATTAAGAGTCATCTTATGAATAATGACAGTTAAAGTCATCTTATGATGATAGATGACATAAGAGTCTCTTATATGATGATAGATGACATTAAAGTCATCTTATAATGATAGATGACATTAAAGTCATCTTAGTAGAAGATAGATGACGATTAAAGAGTCAGTCTTGTATGATGATGATGACATTAAAGTCATCTTATGATGATAGATGACATTAAAAGTCTCTATGATGAGAGACGTTAAAGCTCTTTAGACGATAACAAATAAGATCATCTTATGATGATAGACCGACTAAAAGTCACTAAGATATGATGAGAAGCACTTATGATGAAACATTAAATCTTAGATGATGATGACGTAATCCATATGGATGATAGATGACTTAAAGTAGCCAGAGATAGACACTTAGAGTCCAGACAGAGCAGACCATGATCAGATGCTAAAAGTCCTGTAGATGATGACAGACAAAGAGTCTAGATCTAACCAGACCAAATAAACCACATACCGAAATAGACCAGACAAACTGTAGAACTCAGAACAAGATAGCTACCAATATCTAGTGACCAGACCAGACCAGACCAGACCAGACCAGACCAGACCAGACCAGACCAGAGAGACCAGACCAGACCAGACCAGAGCAGACCCAGGAGCCAGACCAGACCAGACCAGACCAGACCAGAGTAGACCAGACCAGACCAGACCAGACCAGACCAGACCAGAGCAGACCAGACCAGACCAGACCAGACCAGACCAGACCAGACCAGACCAGACCAGAGAGACCAGACCAGACCAGACCAGAGCCAGACCAGACCAGACAAGAGCAGACCAGACCAGACCAGACCAGACCAGACCAGTAGACCAGACCAGACCAGACCAGAGCAGAGCAGACCAGACCAGACCAGAGCAGACCAGACCAGACCAGACCAGACCAGACCAGACCAGACCAGACCAGACCAGACCAGAGTAGACCAGACCAGACCAGAGCAGACCAGACCAGACCAGAGCAGACCAGACCAGACCAGACCAGAGCAGAGCAGACCAGACCAGACCAGAGCAGACCAGAGCAGACCAGACCAGACCAGAGCAGACCAGACCAGACCAGAGCAGACCAGAGCAGACCAGACCAGACCAGAGCAGACCAGACCAGACCAGAGCAGACCAGACCAGACCAGACCAGAGCAGACCAGACCAGACCAGACCAGAGTAGACCAGACCAGACCAGACCAGACCAGAGCAGACCAGACCAGACCAGACCAGAGCAGACCAGACCAGACCAGACCAGAGCAGAGCAGACCAGACCAGAGTAGACCAGACCAGACCAGACCAGACCAGACCAGACCAGAGTAGACCAGACCAGAGCAGACCAGACCAGACCAGACCAGACCAGAGCAGACCAGACCAGACCAGACCAGACCAGACCAGAGTAGACCAGACCAGACCAGACCAGACCAGACCAGAGCAGACCAGACCAGAGTACACCAGAGCAGAACAGACCAGACCAGAGTACACCAGAGCAGACCAGACCAGACCAAACCAGACCAGACCAGAGTATCATGTGCAACATCTGGGTGTCTTTATTGTAAACGTTTCGCCCTCCAGTGGCTTTATCAATACAAATTCTAGGACATTGTTTGAAGAGAGTAGAACTATATACAAAAGTTGAGGTTATCAGTCCCTCGGCCTTGCAGGTGGTGTGAACAGCACCGAAAGTCGTGGGTTTGTGGAGCAGAGGCAAGGATGCTGACGCTTATATACTAACGTCAGGTGGAAAAGGACGTGTAGCAGACGAGGGCATAGTCACTGGAAGGCGGGATTCCCCAGTGGAAGTAGGTCATACCCAAAGAGATGGGTTAGTAGTAGTAGTAGCTGTCGTTGCCGTGAAGGTTATGTACAGGTCCTCAAACCAGACCAGACCAGAGTAGACCAGACCAGAGCAGACCAGACCAGAGTAGACCAGACCAGAGCAGACCAGACCAGAGTAGACCAGACCAGAGTAGACTTGACCAGACCAGAGTAGACCAGACCAGACCATAGCCGACCAGAGCAGACCAGACCAGAGTAGATCAGACCAGAGTAGACCAGACCAGACCAGAGCCTACCAGAGCAGACCTGACCAGAGCAGACCACAGCACACCACAATATACCAGAACACACCAGAGCACACCACAACACGCCACTGCACACTACAGCACACCACAACACACCACAACAGGACCACAACACAGCACAACACACCAGAGCACACCACAACACACCAGAGCACACCACAACACACCACAGCACACAACAACACACCACAACACACCATTGCACACCACAGCACACCACAATACACCACAGCACACCACAGCACACCACAATACACCACTGCACACCACAGCACACCACAACACACCACAACACCCAGAGCACACCACAGCACACCACAACACACCAAAGCTTACCACAACACACCACAACACACCAGAGCACACCAGAACACACCACAACACACCAGAGCACACCAGAACACAGAACACACCAGAGCACACCACAGCACAGCACAAAACACCAGAGACACCACAGCACACCACAACACACCACTGCACACCACAGCACACCACAGCACACCACAACACACCACAACACATAAGAACACACCATAACACACCACAGCACACCATAGCACACCACAACACACCAGAGCACACCACAGTACACCACAACACACCACAACACACCACAGCACACCACAACACACCACAACACACCACAACACACCAGAGCACACCAGAACACACAACACACCAGAGCACAACACAGCACACCACAACACACCACAACACATAAGAGCACACCACAACACACCAAACCACAGCAGGACCACAGCAGGACCACAGCAGGACCACAGCAGGACCACAGCAGGACCACAGCAGGACCACAGCAGGACCACAGCAGGACCACAGCAGGACCACAGCAGGACCACAGCAGGACCACACGCTTCTCTTACAATACATGAATAAATGGTTTAGATAACCAACAAGTTGATAAATGAGTCACTTGTGCAACATTTGGATATTTTCATTCTGGAAACGTTTCGCCCCTCAGTGGTTTCTTCAGTCCAATACAGAGAAAGGTGGAAGATGAAGAGAAGTTCGAGGTAATCAGTCCCTCAGCCTGGAGTCAATGCGTACATTCCATCAGTCAAGACTGACAAACAAGATTGATGGTGGACTGAACACATGGACTCCAAGCAGAGGGACTGATTACCTTAAACTCCTCCTCCTCGTCGTCATCTTCCGCCTTTGGACTGAAGAAGCCACTGGCTGGCAAAACGTTCCCAAATTTTAAGAGAGACGCCCAAGTGTCTCTCTTAAAATATGTTCATGACAAACTGAAAACTTCCAAGACCTGCTTACCAAATAATTGTTGAAAAAAAAAAAAAAAATTATATATATTTTTTGTGTGTGTGTGGGGGGTTTAAACCTGGTTGGGGAGCGAGCAGAAACTCTGCTGGATGTCGACTGGGTTTTAACTTTTGCTACCAACTCCTAAAAAAGTTTGCTGTTGCAAATCCTACAGTTTTAGCAAATTGTCCCTCCCTCTGTTATTGTCGTGAGAGGAAGTATGGAGGAGGGAGGGACAGACGGACGGTACGAGTAAAGGGAGGGAAGGAAGGAGGGAATGTGTTTTCGTGTACTTCCTTGGTACTCTACTCCCTTGTACTCGTGAGTTTTCATTTAATTCTAAGTACTCTCCTGTACTTCGGTTTACTCCCAATGTACTCCCAAGCACTCCCGAGAAATTTACTTTTTCATGTACTCGCGGTGGGAGCGCACAAATTGTGCACCTGCCGTATTCCACTGCGGGAACAAAACCTGGCTGTGTTAACTGTCATATTGCATCACACAGGATGGGTTACACACATGAAGTACTGAAATGTGTCAGCCTGAGCTGGAGACTTCAGTGACTGATGAGGATAACGTCAAGCATTCCACTGAGGGTTCAGTAGCTACGGCAAGCTTTAAAGGTTCCGGCAGCTCTGCAGTTACTATTACTTGGTAGTTTCAGTGTCTGCTGATGTTATATCCCTGACACAGCGTGTGTGTAGACGGTCTACAGGGGAAGGGTGACATAGGTGACAGTTATTTCTTGTATGTTTTGTGTGGTTAGAAGGAAACTTAAATAGGTGAGTGTGTGTGTGTGTGTACTCACCTATTTGTGGTCTACCTGGAGGGTATTCCGGGGATCAACGCCCCCGCGGCCCTGTCCATGACCAGACCTCCTGGTGGATCAGGGCCTGATCAACGAGGCTGTTACTGCTGGCCGCACGTAGTCCAACGTACGAACCACAGCCCGGCTGATCTGGCACTGACTTTAGGTATCTGTCCAGCTCCCTCTTGAAGACAACCAGGGGTCTATTGGTAATTCCCCATACGGCTGATTGGAGGCTGTTGAACAGTCTTGGGCCCCAGAGACTTATTGTGTTTTTTCTTGAGTGTGACAATGGCGCCCCTACTTTTCACTGGGGGTATGTTGCATCGCCTGCCAAGTCTTTTGCTTTCGTAGGGAGTGATTTCTGTGTGCAGATTAGGGACCAGTCCCTCCAGAATCTTCCAGGTGTAAATTATAATATCTCTCTCTCGCCTGCGCTCCAGTGAGTACAAGTCAAGTGTTTCCAGGCGTTCCCAGTAGTTAAGGTGTTTGATGGAACTTATACGTGCAGTAAAGGTTCTCTGTACATTCTCTAGATCTGCAATTTCACCTGCCTTGAATGGGGATGTTAATGTACAACAATATTCCAGCCTAGAGAGAAGAAGTGATTTAAAAAGTATCATCATTGTCTTGATCATCTCTTGTCTTGAATGTTCTCATTATCCATCCTATCACTTTCCTCGCAGATGTGATAGTGGCATTGTTGTGGTCCTTGAAGGTGAGATCATCGGACATTACCACTCCCAGATCCTTCACATTACTTTTCCGCTCTATTGTGTGATTGGAGTTTGTAGTATACTCAGTCCTAGTTATTATTTCCTCCAGTTTTCCATAATGGAGTAGTTGGAATTTGTCTTCATTGAACATCATATTGTTCTCTGTTGCCCATTGGAAAACTTGGTTTATATCTTCTTGGAGATTTGTCGTGTCCTTAATGGATGACACTCTCATGCAGATCCTAGTATCATCTGCAAAGGATGATACAGTGCTATGGTTTACATCTCTGTCTATGTCTGATATGAGAATGAGGAACAGGATAGGGGCGAGCCTTGTTCGGTTGCAGGGGTGGATTCACAGCTCCTGACCCCTCCTCTTCGCTGGTCGCTACTAGTGTGTGTGTGTGTGTGTGTTTGCGGGATCGAGTCCTAGCTCCTGGCCCCGCCTTTTAAGACTCCTCGACCATTGTTACTAACTTCTGAACTTAATCATTTTCATATGTCGTATTAGTTGCATCTGTTGTCCATTTACCTAACATTTTGTTCATCCGTTCTGCCATTATTACTGATCATATGTACTGATTGAGACTCGTCTGTGTTAACTTCCATTTCTGTTCTCCATTGTAAAAACAAGTCTACTGTCATTATTAGTCTTATCAGTTCCTCTGAGTATTTTATACGTCTTTAATTATTTCCTTCTTGTCTTTCCTTCCAGAGCCGTCAGGTTTAACTCCTTGAGCCTCTTCTTAATTTTTTCCCTCTTAGTTCTCGGACTAATCTACTTGCAAACCTTTGCATCTTTTCAAGATTGTGAGTCTATTTAAGTAAACGGGAGACTCAGACTTGTGTTGCGTATTATAAGACAGAGCTGAAGTACGTTCTGTACAGAGTTCTGAAGGAAGCTTCCTTAGACTCTTATCAGATTTTTATTTTCTTAAAGTTCTCAGATTTAACAGCGTCGTAAAGCTGCCGAAGTCATGCTGTACATGCTCTTTTTCCGGAGATATGTTAGGTGCAATGTTCACTCCGAGGTCACTTTCTTTAGTCAGTTCCTGTAGTTTCTCATTTCTCGACCCGTGCTCCGTCTCCGGTCTTTCTTCTTCCCTTAACCACATCTCATGCCCTTGCACTTTTTTTTAGACTAAACTCAGCAGCCACTTGCTGGACCACACTTGTAACATGTCTAATTCTCCATGAAGTCTCTCAGTGTCCTCTCCTGTTCGCATTTTCATAGTTTCACATCTGCAAACAGACGTCTAGGATTCGATTCCATCTTGCAGGTCATTTATATATATAGAAAATATTAGGGCCATAGTACTGATCCTCGTGAAGCACTTTTTTTTGACACGTAATATCACTTTTTGTCTCCTGTCCTTCAGGTACTTCTTAATCAAATGAAGGATTTCTCTTTTTATCCTCTCTTCTTAAATTTTCTGGATCAATCTTTGTCAGGGAACTGTGTCAAATACTTTCTTGGAGTCCAAGAAGGCGCAGTCTACCCATCCTCGTCTTTCTTGCTTTTTCTCAACAGCTTTGCCATAGAAGTGTAACAGGTTGGTCACGCAGGATCTCTCTTCTCTGAATCTACGTTGGTTTTCGCTGAAGAAGTTCCTACTCTTATACAGGTGATCTAGTATCCCCCTGAGTGACCATCATCTCAGCAGGGTCAGTGATGCTGGCGGCCTGTTGTTTTAGCGCCTTATCTCGGTCCCCTTTCTTAAATACTGGGATAACATCATCTTGCTTCTTGGTGGCCCTGTTTCTAGTCAATTATTGAAGATCTTTACTGTCGTGTCACACAACCGTTCTTACCCAAGGAGATACGCTGTCAGGTTCCATTGCTTTCGCTATGCCTAGTTCCTGCAGTATCTTCTTTACTACTTCCCCTAACTTTCTATTTAGTTATACGCAATATACCTCTATCTCTCTTTCACTCACTCTCTCTCTCTCTCTCTCTCTCTCTCTCTCTCTCTCTCTCTCTCTCTCTCTCTCTCTCTCTCTCTCTCTCTCTCTCTCTCTATCTCTCTTTATTGTTGTTAGTTGTAGTTCCTTCTTTACTTTTGTCACTTGGCCCCTTACACTTTTTTTATTATTTAGGTGGCTACGAAGCAGCTTTGCTTGTCACCTATTTGTGGTTGCAGGGGTCGAGTCACAGCTCCTATCCTCCCCTCTTCGCTGGTCGCTACTAGGTCTACTCTCTCCTGCTCCATGAGCTTTATCGTATCTCTTCTTAAAGCTATGTATGGATCCTACCTCCACTACATCACTCTCCAGATGGTTCCACTTCCTGACAACTAAATGACAAGAAATACTTCCTAACATCCCTGTGATTCATGTGACTCTTCAACTTCCAACTGTGTCCCCTTGTTGCTGTGTCCCATCTCTGGAACATTCTGTCCCTGTCCACCTTCTCAATTCCTCTCAGTATTTTATATGTCGTTATCATATATTCCCTATCCTTCCTGTCCTCCAGTGTCGTCAGGTTGATTTTCCTTAACCTCTTCTGTGTATGTGTGTGTGTGTGTGATAACAGACACAGGACCACAGGGTATACCCGTGGTGTCCCTCTTATAAACCTATTTGGTCGAGTTTTTGTTTGTTTTAATTGTTTTGGTTGTGAGACAAGTCTCGTGTGGTCTTCGTCCACCCCCGCGGCAGTTTGTGATGACGCGAGGTTTACCACGACCTCTCCTTCCTACTGTTGAATTGACAGGCAGTTGTTATCATGCCTCAGCTCATTTACAGGGTAAGGGCTGTTATCATGCCTCAGCTCATTTACAGGGTAAGGGCTGTTATCATGCCTCAGCTCATTTACAGGGTAAGGGCTGTTATCATGACTCAGCTCATTTACAGGGTAAGGGCTGTTATCATGACTCAGCTCATTTACAGGGTAAGGGTTGTTATCATGCCTCAGTTCATTTACAGGTTAAGGGCTGTTATCATGCCTCAGCTCATTTACAGGGTAAGGGCTGTTATCATGCCTCAGCTCATTTACAGGGTAAGGGCTGTTATCATGCCTCAGCTCATTTACAGGGTAAGGGCTGTTATCATGCCTCAGCTCATTTACAGGGTAAGGGTTGTTATCATGCCTCAGCTCATTTACAGGGTAAGGGCTGTTATCATGCCTCAGCTCATTTACAGGGTAAGGGCTGTTATCATGCATCAGCTCATTTACAGGGTAAGGGCTGTTATCATGCCTCAGCTCATTTACAGGGTAAGGGCTGTTATCATGCCTCAGCTCATTTACAGGTTAAGGGCTGTTATCATGCCTCAGCTCATTTACAGGGTAAGGGCTGTTATCATGCCTCAGCTCATTTACAGGGTAAGGGCTGTTATCATGCCTCAGCTCATTTACAGGGTAAGGGCTGTTATCATGCCTCAGCTCATTTACAGGGTAAGGGCTGTTATCATGCCTCAGCTCATTTACAGGGTAAGGGCTGTTATCATGCCTCAGTTCATTTACAGGTTAAGGGCTGTTATCATGCCTCAGCTCATTTACAGGGTAAGGGCTGTTATGATACCTCAGCTCATTTACATGGTAAGGGCTGTTATCATGTCTCACCTCATTTACAGGGTAAGGGCTGTTATCATGCTTCATCTCATTTACAGGGTAAGGGCTGTTATCATGCCTCAGCTCATTTAAAGGGTAAGGGCTGTTATGATACCTCAGCTCATTTACAGGGTAAGGGCTGTTATCATGCCTCAGCTCCTTTACAGGGTAAGGGCTGTTATCATGCCTCAGCTCCTTTACAGGGTAAGGGCTGTTATCATGCCTCAGCTCATTTACAGGGTAAGGGCTGTTATCATGCCTCAGCTCATTTACAGGGTAAGGGTTGTTATCATGCCTCAGTTCATTTACAGGGTAAGGGCTGTTATCATGCCTCAGCTCATTTACAGGGTAAGGGCTGTTATGATACCTCATCTCATTTACAGGGTAAGGGCTGTTATCATGCCTCAGCTCCTTTACAGGGTAAGGGCTGTTATCATGCCTCAGCTCATTTACAGGTAAGGGCTGTTATCATGCCTCAGCTCATTTACAGGGTAAGGGCTGTTATCATGCCTCAGCTCATTTACAGGGTAAGGGCTGTTATCATGCCCCAGTGGTACTGTTATCATGCCTCACTCATTACAGTAGCTTATCATGCCTAGCCATTTACAGGGTAGGGCTGTATCATGCCTCAGCTCATTTACAGGGTAGGGCTGTTATCATGCCTCAGCCATTTACAGGGTAAGGGCTGTTATCATGCTCAGCTCATTTACAGGTTAGCTCATGCCTCATCATTTACAGGGTAAGGGCTGTTATCATGCCTCAGCTCATTTACAGGGTAAGGGCTGTTATCAGGCCTCAGCTCATATACAGGTAGGGCTGTATGCCTCAGCTCATTTCAGGTGGCTTTATCATGCCTCAGCTCTATGGTAGGCGTATGATATCTCAGCTCATTTACAGGGTAAGGGCTGTTATCATGGCTCAACTCATTTACAGGGTAAGGGCTGTTATCATGCCTCAGCTCCTTTACAGGGTAAGGGCTGTTATCATACCTCAACTCATTTACAGGGTAAGGGCTGTTATCATGCTCAGTGGTACCACCCACAACACTCACCTATCACCTAGACTTGCTCATGCATTTCCTTCACCGAGAATTGAACCTGGATCTCTCAGTTGTGAGCCGAGGGTGTTACCAGGGAGATACTATCTACCAAAATTCACGCTACATTACTCTCTTATTAATGTTTATACAATACAACCACTACTACTACCAAACCACCACCACTACCACTACTACTACTACCACAACCACCACCACTACCACTACTACTATTACCACAACCACCACTACCACTGCTACTATTCCCACAACCACCACTACCACTACTACTAACACAACCACCACACTACTACTACCACTAACCACAACCACCACCCTCCCCCAGCGGTGGCAGAAGCGTTATGGGGGGACGTGTGGGGGGTCCCCAGGGAAGGTGCTCTGACGGCGTGAAATAATAGTTACGCTCCTGACGCTGGGGAGCCTATGGTGCCTGACACCCTCCTGGTACACTCCTGACACCTTCCTGGCACCCTTCTGGTATACTCCTGGCACCCTCCTGGAACACTCCTGACACCCTCCCGGAACCCTCCTGGCACCCTCCTGGTATACTCCTGGTGCACTCCTGACACCCTCCTGGTACACTCCTGACACCCTCCCGGAACCCTCCTGGCACCCTCCTGGTACACTCCTGACACCCTCCTGACACCCTCCTGACACCTTCCTGACACCTTCCGGACACCCTCCTGACACCCTCCTGACACCCTCCTGGTACACTCCTGACACTCTCCTGGTACACTCCTGACACCCTCCTGGTACACTCCTAACACCCTCCTGGTACACTCCTGACACCCTCCCGGTACACTCCTGACACCCTCCTGGCACCCTCCTGGTACACTTCTGACACCCTCCTGACACCCTCCTGGCACCCTCCCTGTACACTTCTGACATCCTCCTGACACCCCTCCTGGCACCCTCCCGGTACACTTCTGACACCCTCCTGGCACCCTCCCGGTACACTCCTGACACCCTCCTGGCACCCTCCTTGTACACTCCTGACACCCTCCTGACACTCTCCTGATACCTTTCTGACACCCTCCTGGCACCCTCTTGGTACACTCCTGACACCCTCCTAGTACACTCCTGACACCTTCATGACACCCTCCCGGTACACTCCTGACACCCTCCTGGCACCCTCCTGACACCCTCCTGGTTCACTCTGACACCCTCCTGTGAGGGTGAACCTGACACCCTCCTGTGAGGGTGAACCTGACACCCTCCTGTCAGGTCCACATGTTCTTGTGTCAGGTCCACATGTTCTTGTGTCAGGTCTACATGTTCTTGTGTCAGGTCTACATGTTCTTGTGTCAGGTCCACATGTTCTTGTGTCAGGTCTACATGTTCTTGTGTCAGGTCTACATGTTCTTGTGTCAGGTCTACATGTTCTTGTGTCAGGTCTACATGTTCTTGTGTTAGGTCTACATGTTCTTGTGTCAGGTCTACATGTTCTTGTGTCAGGTCCACATGTTCTTGTGTCAGGTCTACATGTTCTTGTGTTAGGTCTACATGTTCTTGTCTCAGGTCCACATGTTCTTGTCTCAGGTCCACATGTTCTTTTGTCAGGTCCACGTGTTCTTGTGTCAGGTCCACATGTTCTTGTGTTAGGTCTACATGTTCTTGTGTCAGGTCTACATGTTCTTGTGTCAGGTCTACATGTTCTTGTGTTAGGTCTACATGTTCTTGTGTCAGGTCCACATGTTCTTGTCTCAGGTCTACATGTTCTTCTGTTAGGTCTACATGTACTTGTCTCAGGTCCACATGTTCTTGTCTCAGGTCCACATGTTCTTGTGTCAGGTCCACGTGTTCTTGTGTCAGGTCCACGTGTTCTTGTGTCAGGTCCACGTGTTCTTGTGTCAGGTCCACGTGTTATTGTGTCAGGTCCACATGTTCTTGTGTCAGGTCCACATGTTCTTGAGTCAGGTCCACGTGTTCTTGTGTCAGGTCCACATGTTCTTGTGTCAGGTCCACGTGTTCTTGTGTCAGGTCCACGTGTTCTTGTGTCAGGTCCATATGTTCTTGAGTCAGGTCCACATGTTCTTGTGTCAGGTCCACGTGTTCTTGTCTCAGGTCCACATGTTCTTGTCTTAGGTCTACGTGTGAGATGCATCTGTTCTGTATACATAACAGCTGTTTCTAAATTTCTTTAACTTTGATGAAGATTTAGAAACACGTGGAACATTTGGGTGTCTTTACTTGTAGACGTTTCGCCCTCCAGTGGCTTTATCAGTTCAATTCAAGGACACAATGCGAAGACTGTAGAACTATATACAAAAGATGAGGTAATCAGTCCCGGCCAGTAAAGAGGCGGGGCCAGGAGCTGTGACTCGACCCCTGCAACCACAACTAGGTGAGTACACACACACACACGCACACACACACACAAACAAACAAACAAACAAACACAGAAAAGCCGTAGGCAGGAGGAATTATCAGAATAAATAAAGGCATCAGCTGAGCCATCAGTGATACTAGAGGGGAAGCAGTAATATCCCATTAGCTTGCATTGTGGGGGGTCAGTCCCCGCTGGTCCCAGGGTGCTCAAGTTGGCCCGGGTGTTCCGGGTGTGGTCTTACTGGTCGGAAAACCATCATCATTGTTTTCAGACTGGATTCGATTGTCCGAGGTGAGATTCGGTTGGTCCGGGACTTGGATTCGGGTTTTTTTACGGGACTGGATTCATTGGTTCGTACACTGGATTCAGTGGTTCGTAGACTGGATTCAGTGGTTCGTACACTGGATTCAGTGGTTCGTAACTTCGTACATTGGATTCAATGGTTCGCAAACTGGATTCAGTGGTTCGTAGACAGGATTCAGTGGTTCGTAGATTGAATTCAGTGTTTCGTAGACTGGCTTCAGTGGTTCGTAACTTCGTACACTGGATTCAGTGGTTCGCAGACTGGATTCAGTGGTTCGTACACTGGATTCAGTGGTTCGTAGACAGGATTCAGTGGTTCGTAGACTGAATTCAGTGATTCGTAGACTGGATTCAGTTGTTCGGTGAATCCAGTCCAGTGGACTGGATTCACCGGACGGGACTCTGGTCTCTAGAGGACGAGGATGGTCAAAGTGGCCTACAAGAAGACGTATAAATAGTTAATAGGCGGTCTTGGAATCCACGGAGGGAGACGTAAGTAGTCTGGATGGGGTCTGGAGGTTTCCAGGGAGGGTTTGGAAGCTCCCAGGGAGGGTTTGGAAGCTCCCAGGAAGGGGTTGGGAAGTTTCGGGGGTTTGGGAAGTCCCAGAGAGTGTTTGGGAGGTCCCTAGTGGTTTGGGAGTCCCAGAAGGGTTACGAAGGTCAGGAAGAGTTAGGAAGGACCCAGTGAGAGTTTGGAAGGTCCCAGGAGTGTTTAGGTGGTCCCAGCAAGAGTTTGGAAGGTCCCAGAGAGGGTTAGGGAGGTCCCAAAGAGAATGTGGAGGGTTACAGGGCGGGTTTGGGACGTCCCGGGAAGTTCCCAGGGAGAACCATGAGGGAGGAAGTCCAAGGAGGGTTTGGGAGGTCCCAGGGGAGGTCTTGACCGGTCAGGTGGCCGGTCTGACTGTTATTAATTACAGAAAGTCTCCTGGTCATTCCCCGAAGACTTCTATATTAGCTCTCGAAAGCGTTTCTGTGTTTATTCTTCCCATTGGCGTAGTCAGGCACCATTTCACAGCTTTACGAGTAGGTACGACGATCAGCTGGCCCTCTACGGCGCAGCCAGGGCAGACATCGTAACTCTTGTGCTATATTCAAGCACAGCTTCAAGAGTAGGTATGATATGGGCCACTTACAGCAAACCGGACCATGGAAGGTGAGAGACGAGAGCGGGAGATGTGGTTCGACCCCCTATCGTCACAACCAGGTGAGTACGAAAATGTAGGCGAATACAGCTTAGTTGTGAACACAGCACTTGTGTTCACAAGTAAGTGAACACAACATTTATTCTGTTCACAACTACCTGGAGTCTACCTGGAGAGAATTCCAGGGGTCAACGCCCCCGCGGCTCGGTCTGTGACCAGGCCTCCTGTTGGACCAGAGCCTGATCACCCAGGCTGTTACTGCTGGCCGCACGCAGTCCAACGTACGAACCACAGCCTGGCTGGTCAGGTACCGACTTTAGGTGCCTGTCCAGTGCCTGCTTGAAGACAGCCAGGGGTTTGTTGGTAATCCCCCTGATGTATGCTGGGAGGCAGTTGAACAGTCTTGGGCCCCTGACACTTATTGTGTTATCCCTCAACATGCTAGTGGCACCCCTGCTCTTCATTGGGGGGATGTTACATCGTCTGCCGAGTCTTTTGCTTTCGTAGGGAATGATTTTTGTGTGCAAGTTTGGTACTAAGCCCTCGAGAGAGATAATAATGTATCTCTCCCGCCTGCGTTCTAGAGAGTACAGGTTTAGGAACTTCAAGCGTTCCCAGTAGTTGAGGTGGTTTATCGCAGTTATGCGTGCGGTGAAGGTTCTCTGCACATTTTCAAGGTCAGCAATTTCACCCGCCTTGAAAGGTGCAGTTAGTGTGCAGCAATATTCCAGCCTAGATAGAACAAGCGACCTGTAAAGTGTCAGCATGGGCTTGGCATCCCTGGTTTTGAAGGTTCTCATTATCCATCCTGTCATTTTTCGAGCAGATGTGATTGCTACTTTGTTATGGTCCTTGAAGGTGAACACACCATTTGTTGTGTTCACAACCAAGTGAACACACCACCTGTTGTGTTCACAACCAAGTGAGCACACCACCTGTTGTGTTCACAACCAAGTGAACACACCATCTGTTGTGTTCACAACCAAGTGAACACACCACCTGTTGTGTTCACAACCAAGTGAACACACCACCTGTTGTGTTCACAAACAACGTTGAACACACTTCAACCTGTTGTGTTCACTACCAAAGTGTTAACACACTTACTACTGTATTGTTATTATTATTATATTATTGATTATTATTAGGTTGATTATTCATATTACTATTATTGTTATTATTATTATTGTTGTTGTTGCCTTGCGAAATGTTAATTATTATTATATATTATTATTATTATTATTATTATTATTATATATTATGTATTATTATTATTATTGTATTATTACTATTATTGTTATTATTATTATTGTTGTAGTTTTGTTGCAAGTTATTATTATTATTATTATTATTATTATTATTATTATTATTATTATTATTGATGTTGTTATTATATTGGGTAAACTCGCATGGGTCATGTACTACACAGGAAGAAAGATTTACGGTACACACAAGGTCAAGTGTGGCACCACTTAGTCTGATTAACCTCGTGTGACGAAGTGTAACTGCCACTTATATTCCGTAATTTAGGCTCTAGTTTTGTGTCAAACTTTTGAGATTATTGTAATTATAAAATCAACTTTGACTGGGTAGGATGAGGGTGGCACTCACGTGTCACTCATCTGAGTGTAGGTGTTGTAGTGGGTGGTGTCGTAGTGGGTGTTGTAGTGGGTGTTGTAGTGGGTGTCGTAGTGGGTGTTGTAGTGGGTTGTAGTGGGTGTTGTAGTGGGTGTTGTAGTGGGTGTTGTAGTGGGTGTTGTAGTGGGTGTTGTAGTGGGTGTTGTAGTGGGTGTTGTAGTGTGTGTTGTAGTGGGTGTTGTAGTGGGTGTTGCAGTGGGTGTTGCAGTGGGTGTTGTAGTGTGTGTTGTAGTGGGTGCTGTAGTGGGTGTCGTAGTGGGTGTTGCAGTGGGTGTTGCAGTGGGTGTTGTAGTGAGTGTTGTAGTGTGTGTTGTAGTGGGTGCTGTAGTGGGTGTTGTAGTGGGTGTTGTAGTGGGTGTTGTAGTGGTGTTGTAGTGGGTGTTGTAGTGGGTGTTGTAGTGGGTGTTGCAGTGGGTGTTGTAGTGGGTGTTGTAGTGTGTGTTGTAGTGGGTGCTGTAGTGGGTGTCGTAGTGGGTGTTGTAGTGGGTGTTGTAGTGGGTGTTGTAGTGAGTGTTGTAGTGGTGTTGTAGTGGGTGTTGTAGTGGGTGTTGTAGTGGGTGTTGCATGGGTGTTGTAGTGGTGTTGTAGTGGGTGTTGTATGTGAGTGGGTGTTGTAGTGGGTGTTGTAGTGGGTGTTGTAGTGGGTGTTGTAGTGGGTGTTGTGGTGTTGTAGTGGGTGTTGTAGTGGGTGTCGTGTGAGTATGAGCTGCCTAGGATGTTCCTATAGTATTATTATTATTATTCATAAGTATAGGGTTGAGTTGTATATCTTGGCTTCTCTTGTGTGTGTGTTTGTTAGGAGAGAGAGAGAGAGAGAGAGAGAGAGAGAGAGAGAGAGAGAGAGAGAAGGGAAGGGAAAAGAGCTGTAGCTCTTGGACCCTCTGCATTTAGACGATGATGATTTCTGGGGGAGGGTATAACTGAGGGTCTGGGGTTGACTCTGGGGTCGTCTCTGGGGTCCAGTTCACACGCCGCCTATTAATTATATCAACACTTCCATTCTCAGCCACCGCCGCCGCCGCCACCGCCGCCACCGCTGCCGCCGCCGCTGCCGCCACCGCCCTGTGTCCATTCCATCAATTATTTTAGGAAGTTGGATCGGCTGGTCCCCCGGGGTTCGTGGCTAATGAAAAGATGCTCCAGCTGCCACTTCTGGCCCGGTATGGCCACAGAGGTGGACAGTACTGGCCTAGCGTGGCCACAGTAGCGTGGTGACCTGTATCAGTAGCGTGGTGACCTGTGTCAGTAGCGTGGTGACCTGTGTCAGTAGCGTGGTGACCTGTGTCAGTAGCGTGGTGACCTGTGTCAGTAGAGTGGTGACCTGTGTCAGTAGCGTGGTGACCTGTGTCAGTAGCGTGGTGACCTGTGTCAGTAGCGTGGTGACCTGTGTCAGTAGAGTGGTGACCTGTGTCAGTAGCGTGGTGACCTGTATCAGTAGCGTGGTGACCTGTGTCAGTAGCGTGGTGACCCGTATCAGTAGCGTGATGACCTGTATCAGTAGCGTGGTGACCTGTGTCAGTAGAGTGGTGACCTGTGTCAGTAGCGTGGTGACCTTACATAGTAGGCTACTTCAGTCACATACAGAGGCTGTAGGTGTAGTACTGAAATGAAGATGATATAATCGGTCCCTCAAACTTGGAGAAATAGTATTTGAGGGGGTCAGTCCCTCAGCCTGGAGAAGAGTTGAGCTCCAGGATCTGGAACGATATGAAGCTGAAGCATGAGAGTGGAATCTTAAATACTGTCGACGGTGAGGTGGAAGATCTCGAAGACGCTGTAAGGAAGGGGAATCACTAGTAGAGGTCTGAGCTTTGCTCAGACCTCTGCAACAACAATTGTCAACAAAGATTTGTTAAGTTATACCATGAATTAAGGAAAGATCCTGGACTTCACCTTACTAAACGGATAAAGCAAATGTGATAGTAATTATGGACAAGGTAGATTATAGTGGAAAAATAAACACGTTATTAGAAGACGGGGACTTACGTGCCCCTTAAGATGGAGCTGAAGGAGGCCAAGCGAGAGACACGGCGGCTGGCTAAAGAAAACAAGAGAATTCATAGTAATCTTCCTGTTGTGAATCCTCAGGTCAACGAGCGAAGCTGGACAGTGACCGGGCAGGAAGGAACGAGGTTCAATAGCAAAAGGGAGGATGGTGAGGTGGAAACATTGACGGTCCAGGAGACTGCCCTGGAAACATTGACGGTCCAGGAGACTGCCCTGGAAACCTTGACGGTCCAGGAGACTGCCCTGGAAACCTTCAACTGGTTCCTCGTGCTGCCTGACGAATGTGAGTCGACTACTGGGAACGACACGACGAACTACTCCGATGAAGGCAAGGACATCGTGCTTGTTGGGGAAGGTGATATTACGTTTACGGGTAGGGCTTTCTGCTTGAAGTATAGCAGTAAGAGACAGAGGGTTTGCTTTCCTGGGGCTGCAATGGAGGATATTGTTAGCCGTCTTGGCGACATTATGAATGGTAATGGGATCAAGCCTATTATCTGCCTCAGTGCTGGAGGTAATGATGTAGGCAAGCGTAGAAGTGAGGATTTGGTTAGAATGTACAGAAGAGCAATAGACATAAGAAGAAGGGAGTGTGCCCAGTAATTTGTGGCATTTTGACGAGAAGGAAATTTGATGTGAATGATTGTCCAGGACAACTGGTGTCAATTGCTGGCTGAACAAACACTGTAAGGATATTGCAGTACCATTCAACGATAACTGAGACAACTTCTAGGGTAGACCTGACATGTATGCCAGGGATGGGGTTCACTTATCTAAGGTTGGGGGAAGACATTGGCTAGTTCAGCTAGGAGAGATGTTAGAGCTTAAAACTAGATATAGTTAGAGGTATGGGTTTTTGTGAGAAAAGAATGAAATATGGTAAACTAGAATTTAAACAGTGTGATCTATCAGAGTTGTAATATTGTGAGTTTTGGAGTTACCAGTTGTAGGCAGACTGAGGTAGAATTATTGGTAAATATTGGAAATTCGGAAGCATTAGGTGATAAAGGCAGCAACAGAGATATTGGAGGACCAGGGATGAACAGAGAGAGAGGAAACTGAAGGAAGGGTTTCTCAGTATGTGCTACACAGGAAGTCTTGGCGCTAGAAATAAGATAAAGAGTCGAGATTAGTCGTATGTGTGGGTAACATAGATGTATTTGCAATAAATGAGACATGATTTAATATGAACAGTTTTGACATACTGCCGAATTCCATCTTCAGGGTAACAAGTTGTTCCACGATTATATAAATAATGGGAAGGAAGAAGCTTGGGGTGGCACTGTATGTCCGAGGACACTTGAACTGCTCCATAAAAACGGGTATAAATAATAATAATAATATCTTTATTTACTACAAGTACATGTACAAGGTATACAGGACTAGCTGATATCAATGACATACTACTATATAGAAAGCCCATTGTTATGCTGAGCATTTCCCGCAAATTACGTCAAGTTTTGTCCCAGGATGCGACCCACAACAGTCCACTAACACCCAGGTACCCATTTTACACTGATGGGTGAACAGGGACAACAGGTGTCTTATGGAAACACGTCCCTAATGTTTTACAGCCATACCGGAGCTCAAACACAGTCTCTCTGAGTGGTAGAATTTTCGGAGGAACTTGGAAAATTAATTTTAGGCCTGATATACCATTCCTCAGATTTAGATAGTGACCAAGATAGACTAGCTTAGGAGGCAATTATTAAATCTACAAGGCGCGATAACGTAGTAATTCTAGGAGACTTTAACTTTAGTCAGATTGATTGGAATTCCTTGACTGGAAATCTAGAATCAAACGACTCCCTAGAGGCAATTCAAGATTGTTTTATAAAGCAGTTTATGGCAGACCCAACAAGGGAAAATAACCTGCTTGATTTGGTTCTGGCAAACCAGAATAACCTTGTTAATAATCTAGAGGTTACAGAGGAACTTAGCGCGAATGACCACAAATTGATTACCTTTAACATTGAATGGAAGTAAGATTGAAATACTTCAGTAACAGTCCAAGATTTTCCTTTAGAAGATTATATTGGTCTTAGAGAACACCTATCATGTGTGGACCGGGGGGTGACGAAGAGAACAATCAGTATGACAGGTTTCTAAACACTATACACGCTGTCCAAAGAACATTAAAATCGAATAAATATGATCCGATATGGATGAACAATAGGCACATACGTCATTTAGGGAAGAAGAAATTTACTTATAGGCGTATCAAAAGAAGTGAGGGTCATCTTATGAATCAATATATTCGTATTAAGAGAGAAGTTAAAGTAAGGGATGATAAGAAAACTAAACGGGATTATGAAATTAAAGTTTCTAAGGATTCGAAAACATACCCGAAAGTTTTTTCCAGGTATATAGAAGAAAAGTTAGAGCAAAGTTAGATCTTCTTAATAGCAACTCTGAGCAGCTTACTGACAAGAAGAATGAAATGTACTTGATTTTTACTAATTATTTCCTCTCGGTTTTCACTCAAGAAGACACAAATGATAACAATTATTATAGTTGGCCTGAAGAAAATCATTTACGTAACCTTTCAGTCACTAGGAATAGAGTAATTAAACAGGTTGACCGATTAAAATAAAATAAACCCCCTGGCTCTGATGAGCCATTATCTAATCTTATCAATACATCTCTTCAAATATATGTAGTATATGAGATGTAGAAGATGGCTAATGTAATTCCGATATTTTTAACAACAGGGAGTAAGTCATTACCGTCAATTTACCGCCCAATAAGCAAATTACTGGAGACAATTATAGCTGATATTATAAAAAGCCATCTTGATAAGCATAATCTGATCTATGATACTTAAAATGGATTCACGAGGGGTCGCTCCTGCCTGACTAATTTACTGACTTTCTTCAGTAAAGTATCTGAGGCGGCTGATCATGACATAGATTACGATATTCTTTTTTTATATTTGACTAAAGCTTTTAATAGAGAACCACACAAAAGACTTTAATTAAGAGAGTTGCAGCTCATGATATTGGGGAAAAGAGTCGTGTGATGGATCGAGGCGTGGCTGACCAGCAGGCAGCAGAGAGTCTGCATAAATGGAGTGAAATCTGAGTGGGGATAAGTCACATGTGGGGTTCCACAAGGATCAGTTTTGGCCCACTGTTATTGTGAAACAAGATTACTTAACAAAATCCTTCCCAGTACATCTAAGTGATACAGATATGACCACTTAGCTAATTCCGATCAACTTTACTGTTGAGTTTGAACAAAAATAACTCATTGCCTTTTCTAGTTGTTTTAATTAAGAGAACCATGATTTAAAATGTAAAATTTTCAGAAAACTAACAAATAACTGTTCTTATATGCACTATTATTCTTCATATCAAGATAGAGTTAAAGTGTCTGTATTCTCATCAGTGTTTATAAGAACTTTGTGTATTTGCAGCCCAGAGTTCATAGATGAAGAAATTCCTGAAGATTTATGAAATAGCTAATGACGTAAAATACCCAAAACACTTAATAGAATAAATCTTTCAAAATTGCTAGAAATGTTTTTTTACAATTCAAAAAATGACATCCAACTCATTCAACTAAAAATATGTTGGTTCTTCCTTACCATGAAGACTTGGTTCATATTCCTTCTCTTCTTGAGAATTTTAATATCAAAGTTGTGTTTAAAACTCTTGATACAGTTAAAAAAACTTTAATAAAAAAATCCCCATAAAATGCTGACGGATGTGTCTATAAGACTTTGTAAAAGATGTGATAAAGTTTATTACGGTCAAACTGGTAAAAGTCTTGAACTAAAATTAAAACAACATAAATATAGCATTAGAACTGACCAAGGGTCTAATGCTCTTTTATTCATGTGAGAGATTTTAACCATCCAATTGATTTTCAAAATGCTGAGAAAGTTATATCAAGTCCAGGTCGAGAGAAATATAATAGAATCAAGTTTCATAAAAAAATAGTTTTGAAATTAATATGAATATTGCTTTAGGATAATACAAATCGGATTCATTTATAATTAATAAATTGGGGAAGAATTTAAGATACATTAGACAAGTTACAATCTTAAAGCTTGGGGTGGAATATAAGCTGTGTTTGACAGGTCCTTGACTACCTACCTACATCATCATACAAAGGTAAGGTGTTGTAAGTTGACCGCGAGTGTAGTAGTCTCGTCTTAATATCCCTTTCCCTTGATATGTTATTTTTACAATTCCTTAATAATGTAAGAAATCACAAAAGCGCTTGGAAGTTCACTATTCTTTCCACTGTTGTTGTTTTTCATATATATATATATATATATATATATATATATATATATATATATATATATATATATATATATATATATATATATATATATATAACATGCTGCGTATTTACGCGTCGCGTATGGAGGGAGAAAGGAGAGAATTGATGGAAGAATGAAGGTCAGAGTAACTCCAAGGTGCTGTCTGCCTTCCCCCGCCAGTCTCACCTTACTCCTCCCTCACTTACTCCCCTAATCACCTGCTTACCTATTCCTATCACCTCACTTACTCCTCTTCTACTCCTTAATCACCTACTTCTCTTACTTTCTTCCCTAATCACCTACTTCTCTTACCTACTCCGCTAATCGTCTACTTCTCTTACCTACTCCCCTAATCACCTACTTCTCTTTCCTACTCCCCTAATCATCTCCCCTAATCACTACTCGCCACCTATTCACCTGCTCTCCTCCGCCATAACATGCTAGTCATTACTAATGCAATGTCGCTTTATTAAGACCCACATTAGCACCGTATTGAGGGTCGCTCTCTCTCTCTCTCCCTCTCTCTCTCTCCCTTTCTCTCTCTCTTTCTCTCTCTCTCTCTCTCTCTCTCTCTCCCTCTTCTCTCTCTCTTTCTCTCTCCTTTCTCTCTCTCTTCTCTCTCTCTCTCTCTCTCTCTCTCTCTCTAGTATGATCGTTGTCTTGTTACTAAGTGGTAAATGCTCTCTGCTTTTGAGAAATAGTTGGGATCGGTTGTCTTGTTATAAGTGGTAAGTGTCTTGTTATTAGACAGAGGTGTCTTGTTCTAAGTGGTAAGTGTCTTGTTATTAGACAGAGGTAAGTGTCTTGTTCTAAGTGGTAAGAGTCTGGTCTGCCGGAGCTGACGCCCAGGAGGTGACGAGGTTGAACTCAACCAGTCTGACGGAGCTGTGAGACTGCCTGTTGCCTCATTTGACTAATTCCTCTCCTGTGTGGAAATAGACAGAACATTTCACTCATGACTTGATCATGACTTATTGTATCTCTGACTAGAGCGAAAAAAAAAAAGCCTTGTTCCTAATACTAGCGTCTTTATTCCTCAACCCTTCGCTCTTCAGGTTACGATCATTTCGTCTACTTTTGGTAGATGACCCTGCTAAGAGCACCTCTCTTTTTTTTTTTTTTTTGGGTCATTGGTCTCACTTTAGGCTACGAAACTTGGCAGACTTCGCGTAGTTGTGCTGGAAAAGACTTGTGTTATTTCGACCGCTTGCAGGAAATGATTTGGGTGATAGAAGGCGCGGCGTTTGTGCGTTCTGCAGAGAAGATCGAGGCTTTTTCAGATCCCTCCAGTTTTCCGGTTTGCCTGGTGGAGGAATTCTGCTGAAACTTTGTGTTTTTCAAGAGGAATTCAAGGCTGTTTTCCCCCGCTTGCGATATACCATCGCAACTCTTTTTGTAGAGTTTCGCCAAGTGTTTTAATATTTCCTGCCCCTCGTACTTGGTGCCGTAGGCCGTTGGAGGCGCTGACATGGCACTATAGCCCCAAAAAGGCCGTACCATAGGTCTATAGGTCTTTTGAAGGCTCAGACAATGACATTATAGGCCCGTGAATCCATCTGTAACTTAGTACAATAGTCCGATTTTTTCTCACCTCTCAAATATGCGTCAGAAACTCTATTTCAATTCACTTGCAGCAAGCAAAAAAGCGCTGGAAACTACCCACAACATCCCCATCCCATCGTCAAAAGACTCTTGAAATTACTAAAAAAGGACGGACTGGGGTGGAAAACAAATTTAGCCAACGATGACGGAGGGGGCCAGAATTGAGTGAAGGGGCAGCAGCCTGCTCTTTCAGGGGTGGGGGTTGCTAGAGGGATTTTACACAACAGACAGTTTATGCGTGTTGCTGCCTAACACACCTCAATTTAATTTCACGTTCAGTCAACAGATGGTGTTGGGGTAAATCAAATCGAATTAACAAGGGGTCGAGCAGAGGCGGCGAGGGTGGCAGACACGACCATCCTCCAGCACTGAGAAAAACAGTGAACGCTGGTCAGAGGCTGCCTGGATACCAACTGGGCGGGGTGGGTGTGTGGGTGTGGGGTTAGAGTATGAGTGAGGTATGGGCGTGGTGTGGGCGTGGAATACGGTGAGAGGGGGACTCACCGTGTTGGACTCCCCGAATTATTTTTACAGGGTTCGAGACAATCTGTGATCCCACCACTTTGAGTCGAATTGATCGACGTCTACTGGATTGTGGCCTAGTGGTCTGTTATACCTACTCTTGAAGCTGTGAATAGAGAGCCTCCACCAGTTTCATCTGTATCTAACCTTCCATCTTAAGTCTGTTCGTAAGATGCTTCTCTCTCTCTCTCTCTCTCTCTCTCTCTCTCTCTCTCTCTCTCTCTCTCTCTCTCTCTCTCTCTCTCTCTCTCTCTCTCTCTCTCTCTCTCTCTCAGCACTGTTGCCATCTCAGCGTACGGGTGGAAACGTTAGGCATGTTTCCTTACACCTGCTGTCCCTGCTTACCTAGCAGTAAGCAGGTACCTGGGTGTTAGCCGACTGTTATGGGTGGCATCCTGGGGGTTGGTAGTATACCTCAGATAGGGCTGGACTTAGAAATGAGCTGAGGAACGATAACAGCTCAGCCTGTAAAATTGACTTGCTTAAAAAAAAAGGTCATAGGCTTCCTATCCCTCTTCTTTAGGGCCATCAGGCTGAGGTTCCTGAAGACTCTGGAAGATAACTTAGAGCTCCAGCTAGAGCGCTTGTAGGTTAGGTTAGTGTGTCTTCACGTTCTTCTTCATGACGGAATTAGATGGGGAGACTCGACTGCGTTGCGTCTCTCCTGTAGGTGGGGTGATGATGAACCTGCTAGGTGGTGTAGGTGGGTGATGATGAACCTGCTAGGTGCTGTAGGTGGGTGATGCTGAACCTGCTAGGTGGTGTAGGTGAGTGATGATGAACCTGCTAGGTGGTGTAGGTGGGGGATGATGAACCTGCTAGGTGGTGTAGGTGGGTGATGCTGAACCTGCTATGTGGTGTAGGTGGGTGATGAACCTGCTAGGTGTTGTAGGTGAGTGATGATGAACCTGCTAGGTGCTGTGTGTGTGATGATGAACCTGCTAGGTGCTGTAGGTGGGTGATGAACCTCTAGGTGTAGGTGGGTGATGATGAACCGCTAGTGGTGTAGTGTGTGCTGAACCTGCTGGGGGTGGTGATGCTGACCTGCTAGTGCGTGGGTGATGATGACCGCGGTGGTGTGGTAGGAGATGAACCTGCTAGTGGTGGTGGTGATGGAACCTCAGGTTGTGGTGGTGATGATGAACCGCAGGTGGTGTGGTGGTGATGGAACCTGCTAGTGCTGTGGTGGTGTAACCTGCTGGTGGTGTGGTGGTGATGTCCTAGGGGTGTGGTGGTGATGCAACTGGTGGTGTGGTGGTGATGATGACCTAGGTGGTGTAGGTGTGATGATGAACCTCAGTGTGGAGTGATGATCTCTAGGTTGTGTGATGAACCCTTTGGTTGATGAACCTGCTGTGGTTAGGTGTGATATACCTCTTTTGGTGGTGATGTGAACCTGCAGTGGGTAGGGAGGTGTGATGAACCTGCTAGGTGGTGTAGGTGAGTGATGATGAACCTGCTAGGTGGTGTAGGTGAGTGATGATGAACCTGCTAGGTGGTGTAGGTGAGTGATGATGAACCTGCTAGGTGGTGTAGGTGAGTGATGATGAACCTGCTAGGTGGTGTAGGTGAGTGATGATGAACCTGCTAGGTGCTGTAGGTGAGTGATGATGAACCTGCTAGGTGGTGTAGGTGGGTGATGCTGAACCTGCTAGGTGGTGTAGGTGAGTGATGCTGAACCTGCTAGGTGCTGTAGGCGAGTGATGCTGAACCTGCTAGGTGCTGTAGGTGAGTGATGCTGAACCTGCTAGGTGATGTAGGTGGGTGATGCTGAACCTGCTGGGTGCTGTAGGTGAGTGATGCTGAACCTGCTAGGTGCTGTAGGTGAGTGATGCTGAACCTGCTAGGTGCTGTAGGTGGGTGATGCTGAACCTGTTGGGTGGTGTAGGTGGGTGATGCTGAACCTGCTAGGTGCTGTAGGCGAGTGAAGCTGAACCTGCTAGGTGCTGTAGGCGAGTGAAGCTAAACCTGCTAGGTGCTGTAGGTGAGTGATGCTGAACCTGCTAGGTGCTGTAGGTGGGTGATGCTGAACTTGCTAGGTTCACCACCTACTTGTTAACATTGGGTAGAGAGCAGTATTATTTTCATTACAGTTTGAAAGACCCAGTCTTATTTATCTCCGTAAATTTGGCCTGGAAATCCAGAGGATTAGCTAGGCAGGATTTCTTGTCTCAGAATCCACACTGGTTTTCCCTGGTAAATCCTTCCCTTTCCAGGTGCTCCCCTGACTTTACAAATGATCTCTGGTATTATGATATGAGACAAGTCAGTGTACCTGCCGTGATGTTCAGGATTTCCTATTTGTATTCCGTTTCAAAATCTAGGGACCACCAGGTCTCACGAAATCGTAAAAACACGATTGTAAACAAACCAAGCAACGGATGGGGTTTAAACGTACTGGCCCGGAATTTTAGCACTCAATCGCTATGGGTTCAAATCCTGCCCGTTCCGTGGTTTGGTGTCCAGTTCCTTGAGGAGTTTTTCCCGCTTCCTTCTTCCTATTTGGGACAGCTCCTGGGTCCTGCTGATGGGTTCTACGTTCACTGCTAACAGATAAATCCTTTGGCTTGACTTATCATCTACTTAACTTTTCTGTTTTAAGATTTGTCTTCACATTCACACAGTCTCCAAACACTAAAGGGAATCATCAGCCTATTGTTTCCGGCATTTTCATCGCTTTCTACGACACATAGGCCTACCAGGGGAAAATATTCAAACCGCAGTGAAAGTTATTTTCACTGTAGTCAGGCGTTTTATTCATTGCTTAAATAACATAGAGAGAACATGCATGTTGTAGAGTGGTGTCGTAGCAAGTGTGTTGGTCGTGTGTAGTGGGTGAGGTGCCCAGCTCGATGCCAGTGGTGTCGTAGCAAGTGTGTCGGTCGTGTGTAGTGGGTGAGGTGCCCAGCTCGATGCCAGTGGTGTCGTAGCAAGTGTGTCGGTCGTGTGTAGTGGGTGAGGACCCCAGCTCGATGCCAGTGGTGTCGTAGCAAGTGTGTTGGTCGTGTGTAGTGGGTGAGGACCCCAGCTCGATGCCAGTGGTGTCGTAGCAAGTGTGTTGGTCGTGTGTAGTGGGTGAGGTGCCCAGCTCGATGCCAGTGGTGTCGTAGCAAGTGTGTTGGTCGTGTGTAGTGGGTGAGGTGCCCAGCTCGATGCCAGTGGTGTCGTAGCAAGTGTGTTGGTCGTGTGTAGTGGGTGGGACCCCAGCTCGATGCTAGTGGTGTCGTAGCAAGTGTGTTGGTCGTGTGTAGTGGGTGAGGACCCCAGCTCGATGCCAGTGGTGTCGTAGCAAGTGTGTTGGTCGTGTGTAGTGGGTGAGGACCCCAGCTCGATGCCAGTGGTGTCGTAGCAAGTGTGTTGGTCGTGTGTAGTGGGTGTGAACCCCAGCTCGATGCCAGGTGCAACTTGCAAAATATATAACAAAGAAATAATTTAAAAATAAGACAAATTGTTAGACTTGCAGTCTTCTTTTGTCAGTCAGAAGTGTGAGTGTGTGAGTGTAGTTTCAAGCTAAGTGTAGTGTAATCCCCGGGTGTAGAAGCACTGGGTGACATTATCGGAGGAGGGAGCAGTAGCATTGCTTCATGTAACACACACACCGTGTCCGGATAATGTCCTTTGGTGGCCGGTGTAGCGGAAAATATCAAGTACCTCGCCAGCGGCAGCATCCATCTCGTGATTGCATCTGCTGATTGCGCCACCTGATGCTCTGTTTACTTGAGTGCTGCCACCGCCCACCGCCAGAGGGCTAATGTTTACATCATAGAGACTTGTCGCTGTTACCTCATAACGTAATTTTGAATAGTGAGAGATGATTTTTTTTAAGCAGCGCTGAATGACCCGTATGGGGTTAATGTTTACTTTGAGATTATTATAACTGCTACAGTTATCTGTCCTGACGGTGGAAAGTACAGATAGATGGATAAGATAGTTAAGGAGGGTTAGCCACCCATGATAACCCAAGAAAGTCAGTGCGTCATCGAGGACTGTCTGTCTTATTTCCGTTGGGGTCCTTCAATCTTGTCCTCCCAGGATGCCACCCACACCAATCGACTAACACCCAGGTACCTACTTTCTTGCTAGGTGAAAGGGGACAACAGGTGTAAGGAAACACGCCCAGTGTTTCCTCCCGGCCGAGGATTGAACCACTGACACTCAGAGTGTGGGGTGAGAGCGTTGCCTACCAGGCCACAGTCCTGGAAATGTTGGGGTGTCAGATTATTATTATAATAAAAAAACCGCTCTAAACCCACTAGGGTCATACAGCTGGGGGTGTCACAGGGCCGCCACTTGACAGCCTCGCACTTGAGGCAAAACATCTACTGAATGAATGATGATTAAGCAATCTTCTTTTTTTGGGGGGATAACCTACGTTGCTGGGAGAAAGTTTGATACTTTGTGAATATCACAATATTATTTTTTAATCTAATAATCAGAATCTCATTCAACATTTCTTTCCAAACTTTTCTCATTTTAATTTACTTTTCAAAGTTGAGATAAGTGCACTTTCGCCACACTTAAAGATGGGCACATCTTACTGCTTCTTTCTTTTACCAGAGTGAGAAGCAGTGCTAAGGAAAAAAAAAAAAACCTGACGAAGGAGTCGGCGCGTCATTCGCCGCGGCGCGTCATTCGCCGCGGCGCGTCATTCGCCGGGGCGCGTCATTCGCCGGGGCGCGTCATTCGCCGGGGCGCGTCATTCGCCGGGGCGCGTCATTCGCCGGGCGCGTCATTCGCCGGGGCGCGTCATTCGCCGGGGCGCGTCATTCGCCGCGGCGCGTCATTCGCCGGGGCGCGTCATTCGCCGCGGCGCGTCGTTCGCGGCGGCGGCGGCGGCGCAGCGGCGTCTGGCTGACAAGCGCTGATGCCGCCCGACACATAAATATCATTCGCACTTTCCTCTTCCTCATTTTTTAATTAAAGTGGACGAGACGAGGCGGAGGAGGAGGAGCAGGCGACTGCGGGGGAGGGGAGAGGGAGAGAGAGGGAGAGGGTGAGAGAGGGAGAGGGGAGGTCCTAATAAGAAACACAGCATTGCTAATCATTAAAATGTAAATCTAGGCAGTGGCGCAGCCGTAAAAAAGTGGCGAAATTAGCCCCTTACAGCCTTTTACCTCGTAATTAAAGGCTCTGATATTAAAAACTTTGCCCGGATAAGAAGGGATCGGGGGGGGGGGAGGGGAGGGATAGAGCGGGAGATCAAGGGAAGGTGGGGTCTCCCTTCCTTCCCCAGGAAGGTCGCCCCTCCCTCCCCGAGGGAAGGTGAGGGGAGGGAGGGTCTGGTGGGACGAAAATTTGCATTCTTCTGAATATTGCAAAACTCTGCTCATTTGGATGGAGGGGGCCGGGAGGGGGCGGGGGACTAGCGCCTTAATGTCGGGTGTGATAAGACCTCCCTAGACCACCAAGTTCTGGGCCTCACCCCCTTCCCTTCCCCCTTTTTAAGACTCTTTCTCCTCCTCCTCCTCCTCCCCCCACGCCCTTCAAGACCCCCTCCTCTTCCCCCCATGCCCCTCAAGACCCCTTTTCCTTCTTCCCCGGACGAACCTCAAGACTCCCTCCTTTTTTTCAAGACCCCCTCCTCCCCAACGACTCTCAAGACCCCATTCCTCCCCCTCATGACCAACGCCCTCCCCCACGCCCTCTCATTAACACATAAGAGAGGAATTTACCCTTTAAAGATATCAATTCAGTTCCTCCTGTCTGCCTGTCTGTCTGTCTGTATCTGTCTGTCTGTCTGTATCTGTCTGTCTGTCTGTCTGTCTGTCTGTCTGTCTATCTGTCTGCCTGTCTGTCTGTCTGTCTGTCTGTCTGTCTGTCTGTCTGTCTGTCTGTCTGTCTGTCTGTCTGTCTGTCTGTCTGTCTGTCTGTCTGGCTGTCTGTCTGTCTGTCTGTCTGTCTGTCTGTCTGTCTGTCTGTCTGTCTGTCTGTCTGTCTGTCTGTCTGCCTGTCTGTATGTCTGTCTGTCTGTCTGTCTGTCTGCCTGTCTGTCTGCTCGTCTGTCTGTCTGTCCGTCTGTAATGATTCACTTTACTCTCCGCTTAGTTTAAACTAGTAAAAACATAATTAATCACCTTTGTTGGTTTATATATATATATATATATATATATATATATATATATATATGGGAAAATTGTAAATAGTTTTGAATTAAAAAAACCATATATATATATATATATATATATATATATATATATATATATATATATATATATATATATATATATATAATATTATTTTGCCATTTTGTAAGTTTACGAAAAATCGAAGTTCATTGTATGTCAGGTTAATTAAAAAATCTATTGTTAGGTTAGTTAACAAGAGCCTAGTTTATTGACAGGTTAGTTAACAAGAGCCTAGTTTACTGACAGGTTAGTTAACAAGAGCCTAGTTTACTGACAGGTTAGTTAACAAGAGCCTAGTTTACTGACAGGTTAGTTAACAAGAGCCTAGTTTATTGACAGGTTAGTTAACAAGAGTCTAGTTTATTGACAGGTTAGTTAACAAGAGCCTAGTTTACTGACAGGTTAGTTAACAAGAGCCTAGTTTACTGACAGGTTAGTTAACATGAGCCTAGTTTACTGACAGGTTAGTTAACATGAGCCTAGTTTACTGTCAGGTTAGTTAACAAGAGCCTAGTTTACTGACAGGTTAGTTAACAAGAGTCTAGTTTACTGACAGGTTAGTTAACAAGAGTCTAGTTTATTGACAGGTTAGTTAACAAGAGCCTAGTTTACTGACAGGTTAGTTAACAAGAGCCTAGTTTACTGACAGGTTAGTTAACAAGAGCCTAGTTTATTGACAGGTTAGTTAACAAGAGCCTAGTTTATTGACAGGTTAGTTAACAAGAGTCTAGTTTATTGACAGGTTAGTTAACAAGAGCCTAGTTTACTGACAGGTTAGTTAACAAGAGCCTAGTTTACTCTGACAGGTTGAGGTTAGCAAGAGCCTAGTTTACTGACAGGTTAGTTAACAAGAGCTAGTTTACTGACAGGTTAGTTAACAAGAGTCTAGTTTATTGACAGGTTAGTTAACAAGAGTCTAGTTTATTGACAGGTTAGTTAACAAGAGCCTAGTTTATGACAGGTTAGTTAGCAAGAGCCTAGTTTACTGACAGGTTGGTTAACAAGAGCCTAGTTTACTGTCAGGTTAGTTAACAAGAGCCTAGTTTATTGACAGGTTAGTTAACAAGAGTCTAGTTTTGACAGGTTAGTTAACAAGAGCCTAGTTTACTGACAGGTTAGTTAACAGAGTCTAGTTTACTGACAGGTTAGTTAACAAGAGTCTAGTTTATTGACAGGTTAGTTAACAAGAGCCTAGTTTATTGACAGGTTAGTTAACAGAGCCTAGTTTACTGACAGGTTAGTTAACAAGAGCTAGTTTACTGACAGGTTAGTTAACAAGAGCTAGTTTATTGACAGGTTAACAAGAGCCTAGTTTATTGACAGGTTAGTTAACAGAGCCTATTTATGACAGGTTAGTTAACAGACCTTTCCTGTTCCCTGTTTTTCTTTTCCTTTTTCTTTCCTTTCTTTTCCCTCTATCTTTTTCTTTTCCCCTTTTTCTTTTCCTCCTTTCCCTTCCTTCCTTTCTTCCCTTTCTCTTATCCTGTTTCTTTCCTCCTCCTCCTCCCTCCTCTTCCTCTCTTCCTCCTCTCTCTCTTCTCCTCCTCCTCCTCCTCCTCTTCACCTCTTCCTCCTCCTCTTCCTCCTCCTCTTCCTCCTCCTCTTCCTCCTCTTCCTCCCCCCTCCTCCTCCTCCTCCTCCTCCTCTTTCCTCCTCCCCCCCTTCCTCCTCCTCCTCCTCCTTTTTTTTTTCCCCCCTCCTCCTCCTCCTCTTCTTCTTACTTTCATTACAGACAATAAAGAATATTTTCTTTAGCTAAAATTTTCGAAATTTTTATTTTTTTAACTTTGGGATCACTTTTATTGATTGTCTTTATCTCCGTGTGTGTGTGTGTATGTGTGTGTGTGTGTGTGTGTGTGTGTGTGTGTGTGTGTGTGTGTGTGTGTGTGTGTGTGTGTGTGTGTGTGTGTGTGTGTGTGTGTGTGTGTGTGTGTGTGTACTCACCTAATTGTGGTTGCAGGGGTGTGTGTGTGTGTGTACTCACCTAATTGTGGTTGCAGGGGTGTGTGTGTGTGTACTCACCTAATTGTGGTTGCAGGGGTGTGTGTGTGTGTTACTCACCTAATTGTGGTTGCAGGGGTGTGTGTGTGTGTACACCTAATTGTGGTTGCAGGGTGTATTCACCTAGTTGTATTCACCTAGTTGTGGTTGCAGGGGTCGAGTCAAGCTCCTGGCCCCGCCTCTTCACTGGCCCTCTGTCACTCTCCCTGCGCCATGGCTTTATCATACCTCTGCTTAAAGCTTGTATAGACCTGCCTCCACTACATCGCTTCCTAAACTATTCCACTTCCCGACAACTCTTGACTGAAGAAATCTTCCTAACATCTCTGTGATTCATCTGAGTCTTCAACTTCCATCTGTGTCCCCTTGTTGTTGTGTCCCATCTCTGGAACATTCTGTCTCTGTCCACTTTGTCAATTCCTCTCAGTATCTTATATGTTGTTATCATGTCTCCCTATCTCTCCTGTGTGTGTGTGTGTGTGTGTGTGTGTGTGTGTGTGTGTTGTACTCACCTAATTGTGGTTGCAGGGGTGTGTGTGTGTGTATGTGTGTGTGTGTGTATGTGTGTGTGTGTGTATGTGTGTGTGTGTGTGTGTGTGTGTGTTGTGTGTGTGTGTGTGTGTGTGTGTGTGTGTGTGTACTCACCTATATGTGGTTGCAATGTCGAGTCATAGCTCCTGGCCCCGCCTCTTCACTGGTCGATACTAATTCACTCTCTCCCTGCTCCATAAGCTTTATCATACCTCTTCTTAAAGCTATGTATGGAACTTGCTTCCACTACTTCACTCTCCAGATTATTCCACTTCCTGACAACTTTAAGGCTAAAGAAATACTTCCTAACATCCCTATGACTCATCTGGGTTTTCAGCTTCTAATTGTGGCCCCTTGTTTCCCTTTTCCCCTCTCCAAAAAATTCGAATTTCCCCCTTGTCAATTCCTCTCAGCATTTTTTTACGTTGTTATCATGTCCCCCTTCCCTCCTTCCCCAGTGTCATTAGGTTAGTTCCTTAACCTTCCTCTTTAAAACATACCCCTCGGGTTCCGGGGCTAAAAGTGTTTTCAAATTTTTTTTTTCCCCTTTTTTCCTTTTGTGACGTGTTTGACTAGGTGGGGGTTTCCCTACTGGTGCTGCATCTCCAGTATAGGCCTACGTACCGGTGTACAATGTGTGAAGACTCCTTTTGGGTTCAAACGCCCAATCTCAGGTTTGCCCAAACGCCCATATCGCAGTTATTTGGTTGATGTGTGCCCAGGGGACATGTTCGTTATAAAACCCCCAAGATCCCTTTTTTTTAAGTGACTTTGCAGCCTTTAAATTCCCCAACCTGTAGCTGC
>WNWK01017630.1:0-41947 GCA_009830355.1 Cherax destructor
TTTTGGATCTTGATCTCAAGGTTAGTTAGCTTGGATTCATATTTCACTAGTTTTGCTTTGATGTCTTTGTTTTCAGCTTCAAGGGCAAAGATGTATTCCCTAATAGTATCAGGAGTAGTCATACCTTGGTGCCCAGGAAGGAATCCTACGAAGCTGGTGGGGTTGGTGGGAGAGTCAGCCATGGTGGGTGTTGTTATTGTTGTCGTCGGGGTCCGGGCAGGGGTGTGGGGGGTTGTTGATGCACCGGCTTTCTGTTGTGTAGACATGTTGTGTTTCAAAGTCCTTAGCGTTGGTTTCTTGGTACTGTTGTTGGTTCCTCTGCGATTTCCGCTCATAGTATCACTAGTGAAGCTATGGAGGAGGCTTTATTTCCTTTAGATTGGGTTAGGCGTTCGTCTGGCAGCGCGGGCGATGTTTGGGTTTGCAGGGCTGTCTTCCTTAGATCTTCAATTTTGTTAAGGTTTGGGTAGCATTTCTAGTATTCTTGGGTCATTTTGTGATCTACGTGGGTTTGTGCAGTTGTACCTTCAATTAGGCCATCACAAGCTTTGATGAGCGCTGAGTTTTTTGGAGAATAAGGGCTGTTAGGATGCTGCCTCTGCCGCTGCCGCTGCCATGGAAATAAGCCAGACAGTTTGACGACAGTGGCTTTAGTGGGTTATCCTAGCTATCCTGGTAACCCTCCAGGTTAATAATCCAAACACGATCTTTAACCTTATTCCTTATTGCCTGTCAGCAAGTGGCTGGTTTTATCTCAGTTACCCCGACACTGCGCACCCAGTGCTCGTTTTCTTTCACTTGTCTGAGTGACGAGCGCGAGCACGCATGCCCGTATACACGCACGCATCTATGAACGTACAGACGTACGCATATACAAGCGTACCCACACACGCACACACACACACACACACACACACACACACACACACACACAACACACACCTGGAGGCTGAAAACTCAGATGAGTCACAGGGATGTTACGAAGTATTTCTTCAGTCATAGAGTAGTCAGGAAGTGGAACAATCTGGAGAGCGATATAGTGGAGGCAGGATCCATACATAGTTTTAAGAAGAGGTATGATAAAGCTCATGGAGCAGGGAGAGAGTGGACCTAGTAGTGACCAGTGAAGAGGTGGAGAAAGGAGCTATGACTCGACCTCTGCAACCACAACTAGGTGAGTACACACACACACACAGCCCCGGTGGCCTGGTGGCTAAAGCTCTCGCTTCACGCACGGAGGGCCCGGGTTCAATTCCCGGCGGGGCGGAAACATTTCGAAGTGTTTCCTTACACACACACACACACACACACACACACACACACACACACACACATACACATACAACAGGCCTAGTGTCTAATCGACATGTGCCTAGGACAAAATGGTAACTAACTAACAAACACACACACACACAGATAACAGACAGGACATTTACCAGAGATCAGGAAAACAGCCATCTTAATCCCTATATTGAAGAAAGGAGACAGACAGGAAGCGTTAAACAACAGACCAGTGTCTTCATTACCATACCTAACATGCATGGTAATGCAGACACTCAGGAGAGCGGAAGAACACTTGGAGAGAAGTGTTCTGGTGAAAACAATAACCAGCACGGGTTCTGTAATGGTAAATCTTGCCTTACCAACCAGGTGGAATTCTATGAGAAAGTAACAGAAGTGAGACAGGAGGGAGAGGGATGGATGGATTGCATTTTCTTAGACTGCAAGAAGGTATTTGACACTGTACTCCACAAGAGACCTGAGGCACAAACTTGAGGTGCAGCCAGGAAGAACAGTGAACGTACTCAGGTGGATTAAAAAGTACCTTAGGGTAAGGCAGGAAAAGGTGAGTGTCAGTGAGGAGTAACAAGCGGGGTTCCGCAAGGTTCTGGTCTGCGTGAATGACATACCAGATGGGATTGCGTCATATATATCAGCTTGCTGGTGACGTAAGACCAACGAAGAGAATAAAAATAGATAAGGACAAGGAAAGCTTACAAATAGATGTGAGCACACTGCAAGACTGGTCATATCTGTGGTTGTTTGAACTCAACCCCATCAAATGCAAGGTTATGAAGACTGGGGAAGGAGCAAGAAAACTGGAAACTGAGTATAGAGGACAGGTGCTGCCGACCTCACTCAGAGAAAGACCTCGCGGTGAGCATAGTGTCTAGTGTATCCACAGTGGGTAAAGCTCTCGCTTCACACGGCGAGTGTCCGGGTTCGATTCCCGGCGAGGGTAGAAACATTGGGCGTGTTTCCTTACACCGGTTGTCTATGTTCACCCATCAGTAAAATGGGTACCTGGGTGTTAGTGGACTGGTGTGGGTCGCATCCTGGGTCACAACTGACTTAATTTGCCCGAAATGCTCTGCATAACAAGCGGCTTTCTGTATATTAGTATGTCATTGATATCAGCTATGGTCTGTATATGTACTTGTAGAAATAAAGATATTATATTATTATTATTATTACACACAATATTCGCCTAGGACATGTAAGAGAAGCCTTCAGGAATCTCAACAAGTCAGTCTGGGTCTTTTATACAATATATATCAGTAAAATATTGCAATATGCAACACGGAATGGAACCCCCACTGGAATGGAACCCCACCTGACAAAGCACATTAAGAACCTGGAGAGAATGCCAAGGTTTGCAACGAGGTTTATTCCAGTCGTAAGAGGAGAGACTGACAGAATTAAATCTAACGACACTTGAGGACAGAAGAACCAAGACACATTATAACATCATACACACAATAAAAAAACTCAGAGGAATTCCTAGGGCAGATAGGGATAAGCTGTTTGAGAGGCAGGAAACAAGTACTCGAGAGCACAGCTGGAAGTTAAAGATAAGGATGAGCTACAGGGCTGTCAGGAAATATTTTTTTTTCGGACTCTGGGAGGTCGGGAAGTGGAATGACCTTGACCATACATACATAGTTTTAAGAGAAGGTTCGACAGAGGTCCACGAGGCTAGGAGGGAGGGAGTCTGGCAAGTTGAGAGGCGGGGTCAGGAATTGAAGCTCAACCCTTACAACCACATAAGGTGAGTACATATAGTTGAACGCACACACACGTTGCATAGCTTTAAGGAGAGGTACGATAAAGCTCTCGGAGCAGGGAAAGAGTGGATCTAGTAACGACCAACGAAGAGGCGGGGCCAGGAGCTACGACACGACTCCTACAACCACAAATAAGTGAGTACACACAAAAAATAAAATCACGGTGTTCAGCTTATTCATAAGAACATAAGAATGGAGGAACACTACAGAAGGCCTACTGGCCCATACAAGGCAGGTCCTTATTAAAACCACCACTACCCAAAGAACATTACGGATTTACAGCACAACCTTGGTAAATGAAATGTCTTATCCAGAGCAACAGTTGAGAAAGCTGGGATCCCTCGAGCACTTCATGTGGGAAGCTTGATAGAAAGTCACCCACAACTAGTAACTCCAACAATTCTCCAACAAATAACATATATTTTTTTTCATATCTTAATTGATAACTATTTCGCAAGACGATTAGAAAGTGGAAAGTGATGAGGAATCAGGTGTGTATGTAACCCCTTACCCCTGCGGAATTCGCGCAGCCTCTCCGAACATTCCGAGAGTCTACGGTAGGTGACAAACCCGCACTGCGTTACTCTGTGTGTGTGTGTGTGTGTGTGTGTGTGTGTGTGTGTGAGAGAGAGAGGTATGTCCATCCCAAGTCATCTTAAGACTGAGGTCTTGGAGAAGTGAGTGCCTCTTTAGGGAAGGTTGAGGGTTACACGAGTCAGGAGAGCCACCTGAGAGTGCCACTGACGGTGTGGCCCTTGTCTCTCTGGTATGTGCCCTCTGATCCCCACCAGAGCAACGAGAGAGAGAGAGAGATGAGTGTAAGGAGTGTACAAAGAACAGGTGAATGAATAACAAGTTACAATACAGTGACTGGAACAATACAGTGACTGGAACAATACAGTGACTGGAACAATACAGTGACTGGAACAATAGTGACTGGAACAATACAGTGACTGGAACAATACAGTGACTGGAACAATACAGTGACTGGAACAATACAGTGACTGGAACAATACAGTGACTGGAACAATACAGTGACTGGAACAATACAGTGACTGGAACAATACAGTGACTGGAACAATACAGTGACTGGAACAATACATTGACTGGAACAATACAGTGACTGGAACAATACAGTGACTGGAACAATACAGTGACTGGAACAATACATAGACTGGAACAATACAGTGACTGGAACAATACAGTGACTGGAACAATACAGTGACTGGAACAATACACAGATAACCCGCATGTACGAAACTGAAAATTATGACGACGTTTCGGTCCGTCTTTGAGCATCAACTAGTCTCACCATCAACTAGTCTCACCATCAACTAGTCTCAGCATCAACTAGTCTCACCATCAACTAGTCACACCATCAACTAGTCTCACCATCAACTAGTCTCACCATCAACTAGTCTCACCATCAACTAGTCTCACCATCAACTAGTCACACCATCAACTAGTCACACCATCAACTAGTCACACCATCAACTAGTCACACCATCAACTAGTCTCACCATCAACTAGTCTCACCATCAACTAGTCTCACCATCAACTAGTCTCAGCATCAACTAGTCTCACCATCAACTAGTCACACCATCAACTAGTCTCACCATCAACTAGTCTCACCATCAACTAGTCTCACCATCAACTAGTCACACCATCAACTAGTCACACCATCAACTAGTCTCACCATCAACTAGTCACACCATCAACTAGTCACACCATCAACTAGTCACACCATCAACTAGTCACACCATCAACTAGTCACACCATCAACTAGTCACACCATCAACTAGTCTCACCATCAACTAGTCACACCATCAACTATTCACACCATCAACTAGTCACACCATCAACTAGTCACACCATCAACTAGTCACACCATCAACTAGTCACACCATCAACTAGTCACACCATCAGCTAGTCACACCATCAACTAGTCACACCATCAGCTAGTCACACCATCAGCTAGTCACACCATCAACTAGTCACACCATCAGCTAGTCACACCATCAACTAGTCACACCATCAACTAGTCACACCATCAGCTAGTCACACCATCAACTAGTCACACCATCAGCTAGTCACACCATCAGCTAGTCACACCATCAGCTAGTCACACCATCAGCTAGTCACACCATCAACTAGTCACACCATCATCTAGTCACACCATCAACTAGTCACACCATCAACTAGTCACACCATCAGCTAGTCACACCATCAACTAGTCACACCATCAGCTAGTCACACCATCAACTAGTCACACCATCAGCTAGTCACACCATCAACTAGTCACACCATCAGCTAGTCACACCATCAACTAGTCACACCATCAACTAGTCTCACCATCAACTAGTCACACCATCAACTAGTCACACCATCAACTAGTCACACCATAACTAGCTGAGGTTAGTTAAATTCATTATCCTCTCTCATACCCATCCTGCGAAGAGGTGGTGCTGGTAGTGTAAAGATCACAGGGGTACATACTGGGTCCAAGAGCTAGACACCCAATCAGTGGTGACTAAGTTACAGTGATAATGAATTACAAGTCATTGATGTAAGTGTGCGTAATAAGATGACTTTGTTGCTGTCTGAGGCCGCGGTGTTACGTGCTGCAGCCGCGGTGTTACGTGCTGCAGCCGTGGTGTTACGTGCTGCAGCCGCGGTGTTACGTGCTGTAGCCGCGGTGTTACGTGCTGCAGCCGTGGTGTTACGTGCTGCAGCCGCGGTGTTACGTGCTGCAGCCGTGGTGTTACGTGCTGCAGCCGCGGTGTTACGCGCTGCAGCCGCGGTGTTATACACTGCAGCTGTGGTGTTACGTGCTGCAGCCGCGGTGTTACGCGCTGCAGCCGCGGTGTTACGCGCTGCAGCCCCGGTGTTACTTGATGCAGCCACGGTGTTACGCGCTGCAGCCGCGGTGTTACGCGCTGCAGCCCCGGTGTTACTTTAGGTGCAGCCGCGTGTTAGCTGCGCTGCAGCGCTGGGTGTTATACGCTGCAGCCGCGTGGTAGTTGTCGCTGCAGCCAGCCGGTGTTATAATGCAGCTGCTGCAGGACCCAGCGGTGTTAGCGCTGCAGCCGGAGCGGTGTTAGTACGCTGGCAGCAGCAGTGTTATGGCGCTGCAGCCGTCAGGTGTTATGCGCTGCAGTGCCGCCGGTGTTAGCTGGCTGCGCTGCAGCCGTGTTCGCCCGTGTGTTATGCGCGCGCACGCTGCAGCTGCGGTGTTATGCCTGCAGCTGCGGTGTTATCGCTGCAGCTGCGGTGTTATACACTGCAGCCGGGTGTTACCTGCAGCCTGGTGTTCGGCTGCAGCCGTTCGGGGTGTTACGCGCTGCAGCCACGGTGTTATGCGCTGCAGCCGCGGTGTTACGCGCTGCAGCCCCGGTGTTACTTGATGCAGCCGCGGTGTTATGCGCTGCAGCCGCGGTGTTATACGCTGCAGCCGCGGTGTTATGCGCTGCAGCCGCGGTGTTATACGCTGCAGCCGCGGTGTTATGCGCTGCAGCCGCGGTGTTATACGCTGCAGCCGCGGTGTTATGCGCTGCAGCCGCGGTGTTATGCGCTGCAGCCGTGGTGTTATGCGCTGCAGCTGCGGTGTTATGCACTGCAGCTGCGGTGTTATGCTCTGCAGCCGCGGTGTTATACGCTGCAGCCACGGTGTTACGCGCTGCAGCCACGGTGTTACGCGCTGCAGCCGCGGTGTTAAGCGCTGCAGCCGCGGTGTTAGCGCTGCAGCCGCGGTGTTAAGCGATGCAGCCGTGGTGTTAAGCGCTGCAGCTGCGGTGTTAAGGCTGCAGCCGCGGTGTTAGCGCTGCAGCCGCGGTGTTAAGCGCTGCAGCCGCGGTGTTAAGCGCTGCAGCCGCGGTGTTACGCGCTGCAGCCGCGGTGCTACGCGCTGCAGCCGCGGTGTTATGCGCTGCAGCCGCGGTGTTATGCACTGCAGCTGCGGTGTTATGCTCTGCAGCTGCGGTGTTATACGCTGCAGCCGCGGTGTTATACACTGCAGCCGTGGTGTTACGCGCTGCAGCCTTGGTGTTCGTGCTGCAGCCGCGGTGTTACGCGCTGCAGCCGCGGTGTTATACGCTGCAGCCGCGGTGTTACGCGCTGCAGCCCCGGTGTTACTTGATGCAGCCGCGGTGTTACGCGCTGCAGCCGCGCTGTTATACGCTGCAGCCGCGGTGTTATGCGCTGCAGCTGCGGTGTTATACGCTGCAGCCGCGGTGTTACGCGCTGCAGCCGCGGTGTTATACGCTGCAGCCGCGGTGTTATGCGCTGCAGCCGCGGTGTTATGCGCTGCAGCTGTGGTGTTATGCGCTGCAGCTGCGGTGTTATGCACTGCAGCTGCGGTGTTATGCTCTGCAGCCGCGGTGTTATACGCTGCAGCCACGGTGTTACGCGCTGCAGCCACGGTGTTACGCGCTGCAGC
Source organism: Cherax destructor (assembly GCA_009830355.1). Taxonomy (NCBI): domain Eukaryota; kingdom Metazoa; phylum Arthropoda; class Malacostraca; order Decapoda; family Parastacidae; genus Cherax; species Cherax destructor. The sequence goes on from WNWK01017630.1 coordinate 7,501, forward strand.
CGCGGTGTTAAGCGCTGCAGCCGCGGTGTTAAGCGCTGCAGCCGCGGTGTTAAGCGATGCAGCCGTGGTGTTAAGCGCTGCAGCTGCGGTGTTAAGCGCTGCAGCCGCGGTGTTAAGCGCTGCAGCCGCGGTGTTAAGCGCTGCAGCCGCGGTGTTAAGCGCTGCAGCCGCGGTGTTACGCGCTGCAGCCGCGGTGCTACGCGCTGCAGCCGCGGTGTTATGCGCTGCAGCCGCGGTGTTATGCGCTGCAGCCGCGGTGTTAAGCGCTGCAGCGAGGAAAAATATGTGAATGAACGGGTGAAGAAGATTCATATGGCGCATGTTTATTACTGCTCTCAGACACTCACTATCACACACTCACTATCACACACTCACTATCACACACTCACTATCACACACTCACTATCACACACTCACTGGAGCTGAGTCTCGACCCCTGCAACCACAATTAGGTGACAATTAGGTGAGTACTCTGTCACACTTTCACACTATCACACACTTTCACACACTCACTATCACACACACTTTCACACACTCACTATCACACACTTTCATACACTATCACACACTTTCACACACTCACTATCGCACACTCACTATCACACACTTTACACTATCACACTCATTATCACACACTCACTATCACACACTTTCACACTATCACACTCATTATCACACACTCACTATCACACACTTGACACCATCACCTAACACACTATCACACTTGACACCATCACCTAACACACTATCACACTTGACACCATCACCTAACACACTATCACACTTGACACCATCACCTAACACACTATCACACTTGACACCATCACCTAACACACTATCACACACTTACCACCACCTCTTTCTCAAACATTCCTCATACATGTCTCATTCAAGCACTTCCCAACTCACACTCCCTCCCCTACAACACCCCAACCCCTCCATCTCCCCCTCCCCTTCCTCTCAATCATTATTCGACACTCCCTCCTTCTCCCTGTCACCCCCTCCCCACCACCAGCCACCCAGCTTCCCCCTCCCAGTCTCCCATCCTGTCTCCTATGTCTCCTATCAAACCCACCTAACTGAACAAGATATTTGAGCATTTACACACACACACACATACAACACACACACACACACACACACACACATCACACACACACACATACACACACACACACACATACACACACACACACAACACACACACACACACACACACACACACAGACACACACACACATGGAGTATGAGGAAGAAGGAACCACACCTGGGTCAAAACGTCAAGAAGACTGGGGAGCGCAAAAGTTTGCACAAGACTAGTCCCGGAGCTCAAGGGGTATGTCTTATGAGGAAGGCTAGGAGAAATGACCTGACACACTGGAGGACAGGAAGATAGGGGGAGACATGATAACGACATATAAAATACTGAGAGGAATTGACAAGGTGGATAGTGACAGGTATGTTCCAGAGGGGAACACAGAACAAGGGGACACAATTGGAAGTTGAAGACTCAGATGAGTCAAAGGGATGTTAGGAAACATTTCTTCAGCCACAGAGTTGTCAGGAAGTGGAATAGCCTGGGAAGTGATGTAGTGGAGTCAGGATCTATACATAGCTTTAAGAAGAGGTATGATAAAGCTCATGGAGCAGGAAGAGTGACCCATTAGCGACCAGTGAAGAGGCGAGGCCAGGAGCTATGACTTGACCCCTGGAACCACAACTAGGTGAGTAAACATACACCCTCTTCTCATATAGTTTATTCTTGTACTAGAACATTCTGCAGCCCCCACATCCCCACAATCCCCTTCTCCCAACCCCCACAGTCCTCCCCCTCACCCCCACAATCCTTCCCCTCTCCCCACCATCTTCCCTAACTCTCTCCACCATGCCCCAAAACCCATAAGTATCACATCTCAAACACTCACCTTACCAAATACCTCCATAACACCCTTCCTCCCTCTCCTCCTCCTCCTCCTCCTCCTCCTCCTCCTCCTCCTCCTCCTCCTCCTCCTCCTCCTCCTCCTCCTCCTCCTCCTCCTCCTCCTCCTCCTCTTCCTCCTCCTCCTAGCTGAAGAAAGTGTAACAGTGATTGACACTAGACTTGGGTATGTGGCGTCTGGTTGCTTGGCAACCCTACCCTCTCCGGCAGAGAGGTGGTAGGGGTAGAGGGGAGATAATGGGGTGGGGTGAAGAGGTATAAGGTAGGAAGAGCAGTTTCGGGCAGGAGGGAAGGGAAGGGGTGTGGGGAGATTGATGAAGGGGGTTGGTAGAGCAGAGTTTACAGGAGAGAAGAGATAGAAGAAGAGAGGAGAGGGGATTAGATGAGGGGAGAGTGTGAGGGAAAGGGGTTGGATAATGGGAGAGTGTGAGGGGAAGGGGGTTTGATGATGGGAGTGTGAGGGGGAGGGGGTTTGATGAGGGAAGGGAGTTTGATGACGGGAGGGTATGAGGGGAAGGGGGTTTGATGATGAATGTGATGGGGAGGAGTTTTGATGAAGAGTGTGAGGGTGAGGGGAGAGTTTGAGGGGAAGAGGCTTGATGAGGGGAGAGTATGAAGGGAAGGGGGTTTGATGAGCGGAAAAATAATGTGAGGGACCTGGGAGTGGTAATGTCTGAGGATCTCTTTTTCAAGGATCACAACTGCAAAGAAAATGATAGGATGGATAATGAGAACGTTCATAACAAGAGATGCCAAGCCAATGATGATCCTTTTCAAATCACTTGTTCTCTCTAGGCTGGAATACTGTTGTACATTAACATCTCCCTTCAAAGCAGGTGAAATTGCAGATCTAGAGAGTGTACAGAGAACCTTTACTGCACATATAAGTTCTATCAAACACCTCAACTACTGGAAACGCCTGGAAGCACTTGACTTGTACTCACTGGAACGCAGGCGAGAGAGATATATCATAATCTACACTTGGAAAATCTTAGAAGGAATGGTCCCGAATCTGCACACAGAAATCACTCCCTACGAAAGTAAAAGACTTGGCAGACGATGCAAAATACCCCTAATGGTACCCATTGGTACACTAAGTGTCCGGGGCCCAAGACTGTTCAACAGCCTCCCACCAAGCATAAGGGAGGCCTGGTCGTGGACCGGGCCGCGGGGGCGTTGACCCCCGGAATACCCTCCAGGTAGACTCCAGGTAGGTAGGGGAGGGTATGAAGGGAAGGGGGTTTGATGAGGGGAGAGTGTGATGGAGAGGGGTTTTGGGGAGAGGGTGAGGGGTTTTGATGATGGGAGAGTATAAAGGAGAGGGGTGTAAGGAGGAGGGGTTGAGAGGGGGGGTGTGAAGGGAGGGGGTTAGGAAGAATTTGACGTATTTCCCGGAGCTCTTGATATGTGGTAGCCAGACAAACAATAACACCCCTCCCCTTTCCCACACCCATTCCCCACCCCTTTCCCCCACCCCTTTCCCCCACCCCTACCCCCACCCTTCCCCCACCCCTTTCCCCACCCCTTTCCCCCACCCTTTCCCCCACCCCTTTCCCCCACCCCTTTCCCCCACCCCTTTCCCCCACCCCTTTCCCCCACCCCTTTCCCCCACCCCTTTCCCCCACCCTTTCCCCCCCTCCCTCCCACCTTTTCCCCACCCCTTCCCCACCTCCCACCCCTTCCCCCCTTCCCACCCCCTTCCCCCTTCCCACACCCTTCCCCACCCCCTTCCCACCCCTTCCCCTTCCCCACCCTCCCCTCCCCCCTTCCCCACCCCTCCCCCTTCCCCACCCCCTTCCCCCCTCCCCTTCCCACCCTCCTCCTTCCACCCCTTCCCTCCCCCTTCTCCCTCTTAAAATATCCCCTACCAGTGGTGAAGGAATAGTTTTAGGGAAGTGGTGGATAATGTGGGGGAGGCATCCACCAACGCCTCTCTCCTCCCCCCCTCCCAACAACCCTCCATTCACCTTTAGGTTACCTGTACTCGCTTCCGGGGGGGCTCGCCGCCCTCTGCGGTCCGGTCCCAGACGAGGCCTCCAGTTTGCTAGACTGATCGATCAGGCTGTTGGCGCCAGCAGTCCAACGTTTGCACCACAGCCTGGATAATCAGGAACTGATATGAGGAACTTGTAAAGTTCACTCATATGCACGAAGGGTGTTGAAGAGTCGTGGTCCCTTTACACTTACTGACTTCTCTCTCTCAGTGTACTCACCGTTCTCAGTGTACTCACCGTTCTTCTGGCTTTCACTGGAGATATCCTGCACCATCTACCAAGACTCTTGTCTTCATAAGTAGTAATTTCAGTTTGCAGGTTTGGTAACAATCCCTCCAGTATCTTCCAGGTGTAGATTATTTTATATCTTTCTCGCCTACGTTCTAAGGAGTACAGTTTTTGATACTTCAAGCACTCCCAGTAACTTAGGTGCTTGACTGAGTTTATACGAGCTATGAAGGTTCTCTGAACATTCTCCAGTTCTGTAATTTCGTTTGCCTTGAAGAGGGCCGTTAGTACACAGCAATATTCCAGCCTAGAGAGAGTGAGTGACCTGAAGAGTGTCATCAGTGGCTTTGCATCTCTTGTTTTGAAGGTTCTAGTTATCCAATCTATAATTTTTTTCTTACAGTTGTGATAATAACCTTGTTGTGCTCCTTGAAGGTGAGATCAACTGACATTAACACTCCCAGGTCTCTCACCATCAATCTCTAATACACCACCCAACTCCATCCCCATGCAGTGGGATTCCTTGTGTGCCTTGATCGTATTAGGCATATCATTGTAGTCGGCTGATAGTGTCCTAGCAGCAGTAGTCACCTACACTTCCCCAGGTCGTCATGGACATGACTCATGTCAGTCACCTACACTTCCCCAGGTCATCATGGACATGACTCACGTCAGTCACCTACACTTCCCCAGGTCGTCATGGACATGACTCACGTCAGTCACCTACACTTCCCCAGGTCGTCATGGACATGACTCACGTCAGTCACCTACACTTCCCCAGGTCGTCATGCTCATGACTCATGTCAGTCTCCTGATAAAGGTCTGCCTCAGGTTCCTTAAGTGCATAACAGGCGATCCAATCATTTTACAACCCCCTCACCTCCCCTCGTTCTTCCCACACGCTCCTCAACCTTTCCTAAAAAGGTTATCCTTGGCCCAGTGTAAGTCATTCTGCCGTTCAGGAATTTCCAGCATCCCACAGCACTTTCTGCCGTTCAGGAACTTCCAGTAACGAACGGTACGTTAGGCCGTTCAGGAAATTCCAGTAACGAACGGTACGTTAGGCCCTTCAGGAACTTCCAGTAACGAACGGTACGTTAGGCCGTTCAGGAACTTCCAGTAACGAACGGTGCGTTAGGCCGTTCAGGAGCTTCCAGTAACGAACGGTACGTTAGGCTGTTCAGGAGCTTCCAGTAACGAACGGTACGTTAGGCCGTTCAGGAGCTTCCAGTAACGAACGGTACGTTAGGCCGTTCAGGAGCTTCCAGTAACGAACGGTACGTTAGGCCGTTCAGGAACTTCCAGTAACGAACGGTACGTTAGGCCGTTCAGGAGCTTCCAGTATCCCACAGACATTCTTCCACTTTCCGTCCTGAGCGCTGACAGCATTGTTGACAGCATTGTTGACAGCATTGTTGACAGCATTGTTGACAGCATCACTGACAGCATCACTGACAGCATCACTGACAGCATCACTGACAGCATCACTGACAGCATCACTGACAGCATCACTGACAGCATCACTGGCAGCATCACTGACAGCATCACTGACATCATCACTGACAGCATCACTGACAGCCCTGACAGCATCACTGACAGCATCACTGACAGCATCACTGACAGCATCACTGGCAGCATCACTGACAGCATCACTGACAGCATCACTGACAGCATCACTGACAGCATCACTGAGCAGCATCCCTGAGCAGCATCCCTGACAGCATCACTGACAGCATCACTGACAGCATCACTGACAGCATCACTGACAGCATCACTGACAGCATCACTGACAGCATCACTGACAGCACTGACAGCATCACTGACAGCATCACTGACAGCATCACTGACAGCACTGGCAGCATCACTGACAGCATCACTGACAGCATCACTGACAGCATCACTGACAGCATCACTGACAGCATCACTGAGCAGCATCACTGACAGCATCACTGACAGCATCACTGACAGCATCACTGACAGCATCACTGACAGCATCACTGACAGCATCACTGACAGCATCACTGACAGCATCACTGGCAGCATCACTGACAGCATCACTGACATCACGGCAATCACTGACAGCATCACTGACAGCATCACTGACAGCATCACTGCAGCATCACTGACAGCATCACTGACAGCATCACTGGACAGCATCACTGACAGCATCACTGACAGCATCACTGACAGCATCACTGGCAGCATCACTGGCAGCATCACTGGCAGCATCACTGACAGCATCACTGAACGACAGCATCACTGGCAGCATCACTGACAGCATCACTGCAGCATCACTGACAGCATCACTGGCAGCATCACTGACTGAGCATCACTGACAGCATCACTGACAGCATCCCTGACAGCATCACTGACAGCATCACTGACAGCATCACTGACAGCATCACTGACAGCATCACTGACAGCATCACTGACAGCATCACTGGCAGCATCACTGGCAGCATCACTGACAGCATCACTGACAGCATCACTGACAGCATCACTGACAGCATCACTGACAGCATCACTGGCAGCATCACTGACAGCATCACTGACAGCATCACTGACAGCATCACTGACAGCATCACTGACAGCATCACTGACAGCATCACTGACAGCATCACTGGCAGCATCACTGGCAGCATCACTGACAGCATCGATACGTGTGAGGGGATGAAAATAAGGGGAGAGGAGGAGGAGCAGGGGGCAGAGGAAAAGATAAAGAATGGTGGGTGAAAAGGAGAGAGGGGAGAGGGAAGACGAGGAGGGGAGAGATAAAGGGAGGGGATAAATGAAGGGGTAGGGAGGGGAGTCTATGTGATAAATGAAGAAATAGTCCATTTGTCTGAGGAGAGAGAGAGAGAGAGAGAGAGAAGAGAGAGAGAGAGAGAAAGAGAGAGAGGAAGAGAGAGAGAGAGAGAGGAAAAGAGAAAGAGGAGAGAGAGAGAGAGAGAGAGAGAGAGAGAGAGAAGAGAGAGAGAGCAACAAAGAAGAAAGAAATGATAAATAAGTAAGGAAGGCGGGAAGGAGAGTGAAGAAGATTAACAGCAATAAAAAAAAGCACCAGTAACAGTAACAACAACAGTAACAATAACAACAACAGTAACAACAACAACAACAACAACAGCAGCAACAACACCCACACCAATAACAGCAATAATAATAACACTAACGGCAACAATAACAACAGTAATAAAACAGCAACAAAATCACTAACAGTAACAACAGCAACAATAACGACATAAACTACAATAGTAACAACAATAACAATGACAACCCTATCAGCAACAATAAGAGCAGCAGCAACATTAACAACAAAAACAACAACAACAACATTAACAACAAAACAACAACAAACAACAACAAAAACAACAACAACAACATTAACAACCCTGACAACAGCAACAACAACACCAACAATAACAGCAACAATACCAATAACAACAACAGTAACAATAACAGTAACAACCCTAACAACAGCAACAACAACAATAACAGCAACAATACCAATAACAACAACAGTAACAACCCTAACAACAGCAACAACATCAACACCAACAATAACAGCAACAATACCAATAACAACAACAGTAACAATAACAGTAACAACCCTAACAACAGCAACAACATCAACACCAACAATAACAGCAACAATACCAATAACGACAACAGTAACAATAACAGTAACAACAGCAACAGGGCAGAAAGCTTATCAGTGATATTAGTGAGTCAGTCGTGACGGCCTTGTCAAGGTCACGCCTTCCCCTCCCTCTCCAACACCACCCCCCCCTCCCCCTCTCTCTCCAACACCTCTCTTCACTCTCCAACACCTCTTCTCCCTCTCAAACACTTTCTTCCCTCTCCAATACCTCATTCCACTCCAACACCACCCCTCTCCCTCCCCCTCTCTCTCTCCCTCTCAAACACCTCTCCTCCCACTCCGACACCTCCTTCTCTAACACCTTCCTGAAAACATCCACACTCTCCACCTCTTCCAATCAGTGTTCCTCGCAGCTCTATGCAAGATCAGTCTTCTCTACCAACAACTTCCCAACAGCTCCAGGAACACCTACTGAAAATTGAATACTGTCTGGAGAATCTTTCACCCTCACCCTCATATTTTGTTGCTTGATTTCACTTTAAGACATTTAGCACGGAAGAACGTAGTAAACAGTGTAAGAACAGAGATCCTCCCTAGAGGCACCTCACACCGACATTCCCACACGAGCGAGCTGCTGAAACTCTCTAACAAATTCAACTTAAGCCATTAAATAGAGGAGCCGACAAGAATGGGAAAACACACTTGACCTTATTTTCACAAATAATGATGGCGTGGTACGAGATATAACGGCATGGAATACAAATCAGATCACAACCTAATCTAAGTTCAGACTCGCATGCACAGACCTCCTCACCATCAAAACGCACACAGCTGCTCACACCTCTACAACACTATTGTCCTCAAAGATTTGTTAAGTTATACCATGAATTAAGGAAAGATCCTGGACTTCACCTTACGAAACAGACAAAGCAAATGCGATAGTAATTATGGACAAGGTAGATTATAATGGAAATGTTATTAGAAGACAGGGGAACTTACGTGCCTCTTAAGGGGCCCAAGCCTATTCAACAGCCTCCCATCACACATAAGGGGGATTACCAATAGACCCCTGGCTGTCTTTAAGAGGAAAAAGGGATACGTTCCTAAAGTCAGGTCCTGACCATCCAGGCTGTGGTTCTTACGTTGGACTACATGCGGCCAACAGTAACATCCTGGTTGATCAGGCCCTGATCCACCGGGAGGCCTGGTCATGGAACGTACTTCGGGGGCGTTGATCCCCTTGAACTCTCCAGGCAGAACCGGGTTCAATCCCGGGCAAGGCCAGAGGGATAAGCAAGTCTTCAGTTCCTTGGATCTAGAGCCCTTCAGCAGCACCATAGCACCCGCCTCCCCTCCCCTTCCCTCCCTTCCCCCCGCCCTTGAAGGGAGAATTATACAGTATATGATGTATGGATGGATGTAGATCGTAAGAATACTTTTCATCACGATCTAAGTGGTGACTCAGTAAGTGCTGCTCCATTACTCATCCAACTGATGATGGTGGTGGTGGTAGTGGTAGTGGTAGTAGTAGTGGTGGTGGTAGTGGTAGTAGTAGTGGTAGTAGTAGTGGTGGTGGTGGTGGTAGTAGTAGTGGTGGTGGTAGTGGTAGTGTTAGTGGTGGTGGTAGTGGTAGTAGTAGTGGTAGTGGTGGTGGTAGTAGTAGTGGTAGTGGTGGTGGTAGTAGTAGTGGTAGTAGTAGTAGTGGTGGTGGTGGTAGTAGTAGTGGTAGTAGTAGTAGTGGTGGTGGTGGTAGTAGTAGTGGTGGTGGTGGTGGTAGTGGCAGTGGTGATGATAGTGGTAGTAGTAGTGGTGGTAGTAGTAGTAGTAGTGGTGGTGGTGGTGGTGGTAGTAGTAGTGGTGGTGGTGGTAGTAGTAGTAGTGGTGGTGGTGTTAGTGGTAGTGTGGTGGTGATGGTGGTGGTGTTAGTGGTAGTAGTAGTAGTGGTGGTGGTGGTGTTGGTGGTAGTAGTAGTGGTAGTGGTGGTGTTAGTGGTAGTAGTAGTGGTAGTGGTGGTGGTGGTGGTGGTGTTGGTGGTAGTAGTAGTGGTAGTGGTGGTGGTGTTGGTGGTAGTATGTAGTGGTGGTGTTAGTGGTAGTAGTAGTGGTAGTGGTGGTGTTAGTGGTAGTAGTAGTGGTAGTGGTGTTGGTGGTAGTAGTAGTGGTAGTGGTGGTGGTGGTGGTGGTAGTAGTAGTGGTAGTGGTGGTGTTAGTGGTAGTAGTAGTGGTAGTGGTGTTGGTGGTAGTAGTAGTGGTAGTGGTGGTGGTAGTAGTAGTGGTAGTGGTGGTGGTGGTGGAGTGGTGGTGGTGGTAGTAGTAGTGGTAGTGGTGGTGGAGTGGTGTTAGTGGTAGTAGTAGTGGTAGTGGTGGTGTTAGTGGAGTAGTAGTGGTAGTGGTGTTGGTGGTAGTAGTAGTGGTAGTGGTGGTGGTAGTGGTGTTAGTGGTAGTAGTAGTGGTAGTGGTGGTGTTAGTGGTAGTAGTAGTGGTAGTGGTGTTGGTGGTAGTAGTAGTGGTAGTGGTGGTGGTAGTAGTAGTGGTAGTGGTGGTGGTAGGTGGTGGTGGTAGTAGTAGTAGTGGTAGTGGTGGTAGTGGTGGTAGTGGTGTTAGTGGTAGTAGTAGTGGTAGTAGTAGTGGTGGTAGTGGTGTTGGGGGTAGTGTAGTGGTTGTGGTGGTGGTAGTAGTAGTGGTAGTGGTGGTGGTGGTGGTGGTGGTAGTAGTAGTAGTGGTAGTGGTGGTGGTAGTGGTGTTAGTGGTAGTAGTAGTGGTAGTAGTAGTGGTAGTGGTGGTGTTAGTGGTAGTAGGGTAGTGGGGTAGTGGTGGTGGTAGGGTGGTAGTAGTGAGTGGTAGTGGTGGTTGGGGGTAGGTAGTAGTGGTAGTGGTGGGTGGTGGAGGTAGTGGAGGTAGTAGTAGTGGTAGTGGTGGTGTTAGTGGTAGTAGAGTGGTAGTGGTGGTGTTAGTGGTAGTAGTAGTGGTAGTGGTGTTGGGGTAGTAGTAGTGGTAGTGGTGTTGGGGTAGTAGTAGGGTAGTGGTGTTGGGGTAGTAGTAGTGGTAGTGGTGGGTGGTGTTGGGGTAGTAGTAGGTAGTGGTGGTGTTAGTGGTAGAGTAGTGGTATTGGTTAGTGGTAGTAGTAGTGGTAGTGGTGTGGGGTAGAGTAGTGGAGTGGTGGTGGTGGTGTTGGGGGTAGTAGTAGTGGTAGTGGTGGTGTTAGTGGTAGTAGTAGTGGTAGTGGTGGTGGTGGTGGTAGTAGTAGTGGTGGTGGTGGTAGTAGTAGTGGTAGTGGTGGTGGTGGTGGTAGTAGTAGTGGTGAGTGAGTGGTAGTGAGTGTGGTAAGTAGGAGTGGTGGTGTTAGTGGTAGTAGTAGTGGAGTGGTGGTGTTAGTGGTAGTAGTAGGGTAGTGGTGTTGGTGGAGTAGAGTGGTAGTGGTGGTGGTGGTGGTAGTGGTGTTAGTGGTAGAAGTAGTGGTAGAGTAGTGGTGGTAGTGGTGTTGGTGGTAGTAGTAGTGGTAGTGGTGGTGGTGGTGGTAGTGGGTGGTGAGTGGAATATGAATTACCTACAACTACTAACCTTCCTTCTCACTTACCTACCACCTTCAATCTCACTCCCTCTTATGTCTTTCCTAACTTCTTGTTTCCCATTATCATCTCCTCTCTCTCTCTCTCTCTCTCTCTCTCTCTCTCTCTCTCTCTCTCTCTCTCTCTCTCTCTCTTCCTTGTGTGTGACGAGTCTCAAAGATGTCATTATCTAGGTGTATACAAGGTTAATACAAATATTATGGTCCACACCATAGTACTGGTCTCATCATGGTCCACACTATGGTACTGGTCTCATCATGGTCCACACTATGGTACTGGTCTCATTATGGTCCACACCATAGTACTGGTCTCATCATGGTCCACACTATGGTACTGGTCTCATCATGGTCCATACCATAGTACTGGTCTCTCATGGTCCACACCATGACACTAGTCTCTCATGGTCCACACCATGGTACTAGTCACATTACTGTCCACACCATGGTACTGGTCTCTCATGGTCCACACAATGACACTAGTCTCTCATGGTTCACACCATGGTACTGGTCTCATCATGGTCCACACCATGGTACTGGCCTTATCATGGTCCACACTATGGTACTGGTCTCTCATGATCCATACCATGGTACTGGTCTCTCATGGTCCACACCATGGTACTGGTCTCATCATGGTCCACACCATGTTACTGGTCACATTACTGTCCACACTATGGCACAGATCTCATCATGCATGGTTCACACCATGGCAATGGCATGGGAGGGATGGCATTGTCGATTTCAGGGTAAGAAAGTAATTGCACTGACAACTGCATTGCAAGTGCGGTGTGGCACTGCTGATAAAGCATAAGAAAATTGTGCTTTCACAAGAACAGTGTGGCACTGCAATAGCATCACATAGTCATGGTGGCACTGTCGATAGAGACATAAGGAAGCTGTGGCACTGCAATAGCATCACATAGGCATGGTGGCACTGTCTATAAAGTCATAAAGAAGCTGTGGCAAATAGCATCACATATTCATGGTGACACTGTCGATAGAGACATAAGGAAGCGGTGGCACTGCAATAGCATCACATAGACATGGTTTCACTGTCGATAAAAGGACAAAGAAATCGTAGTAGTTACAATAAGAGTGAAGGGCAGGCTGGCATCGGCGACATAAAGGAGGTGTTAGACTAGATAATAATGTTGAGGGGGGAGGGGGGAACTTTAACCTCCGTTAAGTCACTGGATAAGTTATGATGTATTAGAGAGAGTGCCAGAGGCCACGACGTGTGGGGGCAGTGGCACCGTTCATGCCACTCGTCACGTCCTCCTGCCCCGGACACCTGCCCAGTATCGCGTGGTTGTGGAACACTGATACACTACTCTCAGCCCCTCGTCCACGTGAATCTAGTACGGCTGTGACGGACTCTACAGTTCGTCACAGCCACGCCGGCGGGAGATTCATATGTAAAAACATACATTTGTGGTCACAGTGGTGGCCCATGCTAACCTTCCTATGGTGTATAAATATAACTAGTAGTTGGACGAATCTTACTGTAGCCAGCTGGCCTAGTGGCTTACGCACTGACCTGGAATTTTACGACTACGGGTTCCAGTCTCACTCGTTCCGTGTTGTTGTTGTTGTTTTTATTTTGTTTGGTTAGTTAATGGGGGAGAGGGAGTTGAAAGCCTGTCAATTACACGAGGGTCGTTAAGGCTGCACCAGACAAGAATATTTTAATCCTTAAAAATCGGAATTAAAGCAAATTCTCAGCACATACACACTGGGAGAAATACACCTCTCAATGTATATATCCTGTACACCTTCTGTTGTTGTTGATGTCAGTTTTTAAGGGCTACCACGGCTTATACTGTATGAACCCGTTTTCTCTCCTGGTTTGTGACTCTCCCCCTACTTCTGTTTTTTTTTTTTTTTTTTTTTTTTGGGGGGGGTGCATGCTACCCCATTTTACATGGGTACACATGGGGAAAGACAGATGACGAAAGACTTGGAAGTCCACATCGAGGCTATCTGCTAAGAAGGGCTATCTACTTCGATCTAGGGCAGTGTGAAGGACATACGAATGATCAAACAAGATGCAAAAATATGTGGTCAACCTTATGGTCACTTTCTTGAACACTATGTGCTTATTTGTTCAGTTACTGAGGAATATAAAGGTAGCATAATAACCTGTTATATATCAAAATATCTTATATATATATATATATATATATATATATATATATATATATATATATATATATATATATATATATATATATATATAAATATACACAAGTGGTATTAATGCAATTAACAAACTGCGGCTGACCGAGGATCGAACCCGTGTTATTTTTAGCCCGCCCATTAATACCACTTGTTTCGTGGTTTCATTAATATATGGAGTGTTTGTGAAGGCTGGTATTCAAACGAGAGTAGAATGAAATTAACTCCGAGCTTACCACTGCCACGTATGTCCTCGCATCAAGAAACATGCCTAGTTCCGCTAGGAACATGATGTTTGGAGGATTGTATGGTCCAGTGGTTAGAGCGTCGTGAATTTTATTTGCTTCCACTAGGTTTTATATATATATATATATATATATATATATATATATATATATATATATATATATATATATATATATATATATATATATATTCAACAAGTCGGCCGTCTCCCACCGAGGCAGGGTGACCCAAAAAGAAAGAAAATCCCAAAAAAGAAAATACTTTCATCATCATTCAACATTTTCACCACACTCATACATAATCACTGTCTTTGCAGAGGAGCTCAGATACGACAGCTGAGAATTGTCCCTCCCAGCTGTCACTATCCCAGACCCCTCCTTTAAAGTGCAGGAATTGTACTTCCCATTTCCAGGACTCAAGTCCAACTAAATCAATTAACTGGTTTCCCTGAATCCCTTCACAAAATGTTACCCTGCTCACACACCAACAGATCGTCATGTCCCAAAAACCATTCGTCTCCATTCACTCCTATCTAACACGCTCACACATGCTTGCTGGAAGTCCAAGCTCCTCGCCCACAAAACCTCCTTTACCCCTCCCTCAAACCTTTTCGAGGACGACCCCTACCCCGCCTTCCTTCCCCTACAGATTTATACGCTCTCCAAGTCATTCTGCTTTGATCCATTCTCTCTAAATGACCAAACCACCTCAACAACCCCTCTTCAGCCCTCTGACAAATACTTTTAGTAACTCCACACCTCCTCCTAATTTCCACACTCCGAATTTTCTGCATAATATTTACACCACACATTGCCCTTAGACAGGACATCTCCACTGCCTCCAGCCGCCTCCTCGCTGCAGCATTTGCAACCCATGCTTCACACCCAAATAAGAGTGTTGGTACCACTATACTTTCGTACATTCCCTTCTTTGCCTCCATGGATAACGTTTTTTGTCTCCACTCACCTTTTTTTCTTCATCAATTCTATGGTTAACCTCATCCTTCATAAACCCATCCGCTGACACGTCAACTCCCAAATATCTGAAAACATTCACTTCTTCCATAATCCCTCTCTCCAATGTAATATCCAATTTTTCTTTATTTAAATCGTTTGATACCCTCATCCCCTTACTCTTATCTATGTTCACTTTCAACTTTCTACCTTTACACACCCTCCCAAACTCGTCCACTAACCTTTGCAACTTTTCTTTAGAATCTCCCATAAGCACAGTATCATCAGCAAAAAGTAACTGTGTCAACTCCCATTTTGCATTTAATTTCCCATAATTTAATCCCACCCCTCTCCCCAACACCCTAGCATTTACTTCTTTTACAACCCCATCTATAAATATATTAAACAACCATGGTGACATTACACATCCCTGTCTAAGACCTACTTTTACCGGGAAGTAATCTCCCTCTCTCCTACACACCCTAACCTGAGCCTCACTATCCTCATAAAAACTCTTTACAGCATTCAGTAACTTACTACCTATTCCATACACTTGCAACTTTTGCCACATTGCTCCCCTATCCACTCTATCATATGCCTTTTCTAAATCCATAAATGCAATGAAAAATTCCCTACCTTTATCTAAAAACTGTTCACATATATGCTTCAATGTAAACACTTGATCTACACATCCCCTACCCACTCTAAAGCCTCCTTGCTCATCTGCAATCCTACTCTCTGTCTTATCTCTAATTCTTTCAATAATAACCCTACCGTACACTTTACCTGGTATACTCAGTAAACTTATTCCCCTATAATTCTTACAATCTCTTTTATCCCCCTTCCCTTTATATAAAGGAACTATACATACTCTCTGCCAATCCTTAGGTACCTTCCCCTCTTTCATACATTTATTAAACAACACTACCAACCACTCCAACACTATATCCCCCCTGCTTTTAACATTTCTGTCATTATCCCGTCAGTTCCAGCTGCTTTACCCCCTTTCATTCTACGTAATGCCTCACGCACCTCCCCCACACTCACATCCTGCTCTTCTTCACTCCTAAACGATGTTGTACCTCCCTGGCCAGTGCATGAAATTACCGCCTCCTTTTTCATCGACATTTAAAAGTTCCTCAAAATATTCCGCCATCTACCCAATACCTCCAGCTCCCCATCTACTAACTCCCCTACTCTGTTTTTAACTGACAAATCCATTCGTTCCCTAGGCTTTCTTACCTTGTTTATCTCACTCCAAAAATTTTTCTTGTTTTCAGCAAAATTTCTTGACAGAACCTCTCACATTCTTTCATCTGCTCTTCTTTTGCACTCTCTCACCACTCTCTTCACCTTTTTTTTACTCTCCATATACTCTGCTCTTCTATTAACACTTCTGTTTTGTAAAAACCTCTCATAAGCTACCTTTTTCTCTTTTATCACACCCTTTACTTCTTCATTCCCCCACTCACTCCTCTTTCCTCCTGCACCCACCCTCCTATAACCACAAACTTCTGCCCCACATTCTAATACTGCATTTTTAAAACTATCCCAACTCTCTTCAACCTTCCCTTCCCCCCACTTCTCATACTTGCACTAGCCCACCTTTCTGCCAATAGTTGCTTATATCTTACCCTAACTTCCTCCTCCCTTACTTTATACACTTTTACCTCTCTCTTACTTGCTGTTGCCATTTTCTTTTTGTCCCATCTTCCTCTTACTCTAACTGTAGCTACAACCAAATAATGATCCGATATATCCGTTGCCCTCTATAAACATATATCCTGAAGCCTACCCATCAACCTTTTATCCACCAATACATAATCCAACAAATACTTTCATTACGTGCTATATCATACCTTGTATACTTATTTATCCTCTTTTTCATAAAATATGTATTACTTATTACCAAACCTCTTTCTACACATAGCTCAATTAATGGTTCCCCATTTACATTTACCCTGGCACCCCAAATTTACCTACTACTCCCTCCACAACATTTTTACCCACTTTAGCATTAAGATCCCCAACCACAATTACTCTTTCACTAGGTTCAAAACTCCCCACACACTCACTCAACATTTCCCAAAATCTCTTTCTCTCCTCTACACTTCTCTCTTCTCCAGGTGCATAAACACTTACTATAACCCACTTTTCACATCCAACCTTTATTTTACTCCACATAATTCTTGAATTTATACATTTATATTCCCTCTTTACCTGCCATAACTGATTATTCAACATTATTGCCACTCCTTCTTTAGCTCTAACTCTATTTGAAACCCCTGACCTAATCCCATTTATTTCTCCCCACTGAAACTCTTCTACCCCCTTCAGCTTTGTCTTACTTAAAGCCAGGACATCCAGCTTCTTTTCATTCATAACATCTACAATCATCTCTTTCTTATCATTCGCACAACATCCACGCACATTCAAACATCCCACTTTGACAGTTTTCTTATTTTTCTTTTTAGTAAATCTATACAGGAAAAGGGGTTACTAGCCCATTGTTCCCGGCATTTTAGTTGACTTTTACAACATGCATGGCTTACGGAGGAAAGATTCTTATTCCACTTCCCCATGGATATGAAAGGAAAAGCAATAAGAAGAAGAATTATTAAGATAAAATCAAAGAAAACTCAGATGTGTATACATAAATGTGTATATGTATGTGTAGTGTGACCTAAGTGTAAGTAGAAGTAGCAAGACGTACCTGAAATCTTGCATGTTTATGAGACAGAAAAAAGACACCAGCAATCCTACCAGTTTTACACTCACTGGCAGGACGGTAGTACCTCCCTGGGTGGTTGCTGACTATATACATTATATATATATATATATATATATATATATATATATATATATATATATATATATATATATATATATATCAGTAACAACACTGCGCTAGCCAGGTTCGAACCCATGTTGTACTGGCTCGTCATTGTGAGCGAGAACCACATGACGCCTTTACCCACAATGACGGGCCAGTACAACATGGGTTCGAACCCTGGCTATCGCAGTGTTGTTATTGATCAATACCACTCGTTCGTGGTTACAATAATAATATATATATATATATATATATATATATATATATATATATATATATATATATATATATATATATATATATATATATATATATACTCCTTTTGGTGCCTAGCTCTGGACTTTCTGTATATCCTTATACTCTTGCGCTACCGTCCACAATATGGGTATGGGGTGCACAATATGGGTATGGGGTGCACAATATGGGTATTGGGTGCACAATATGGGTATGGGGTGCACAATATGGGTATGGGGTGCACAATATGGGTATGGGGTGCACAATAAACTAGCCGCTTCAGAGACTAAATCTAATTTAATTTCTCTGTTTTTTTTACTTCTCTCTATCTCTCTCTTATTAGAGTATATACATGTGTACTTATACCATGCTCCTGCGTGTACACATGACACAAATCACAGTGAAGCTTACTAACAGGTGTTGTCTTCACCCCACAGATCCGTCACCTGCGTCGCCGTCACCTGTCACCTCCCGTGAGTCGCCTACCGCCTTGGATCACCAGCAGAGAACCTGGGCCTGCCTCCCCTGCCTCCCTTCACTGAGGACACCTGCCTCACTAGGAGACGTCTCCTTCGCCAGGTCCCGAGACAGCTCCCCCTCCACCCGTCCTCATAACTACCTACTCCTTAGGAAGCCTTGAAGTGGGGGTTCTCAGGAGCGCCTCCCTACTTGGCCCTGGAAGCAGGTATCCTACGAGGAGTGGGAAGCCTGTAGGTGCAGGTAGAGGCACTTCGTGGCCTCTTATACAGGCGCAGATAGTGGCACCTCGCGGCCCCTTATACAGGCGCAGTTTAGAGGCACTTCGTGGCCCCTCATACAGGCGTAGCAGTCAAGATGGCGACTTCAGTGCTGGTGTCAGCCGACTCTCGCTAGGAGAAGATGACACATCCAGTGTTCTCGCAAACTCTTGGGCCCGGCTTGGGTACTTAGCATTAGGTGTGTGTGTGTATAGAAGTGGTACATAGTGTCGATATAAGGTATATTATAAGCTGGAAGACAGGGACTTCTTGTACATATCTCCAGACCAGAGCATGAGGTAGCCAGCGCTCCTCTCTCGACCGGTCACCCATCCAACTCCTGGCCCCTGGTTCCTGTTTCCCCTTCCCCTATCCTCCCCATTCCCCATAACCCCTTACCGTACGCCCCGTTCCTCATCCTCCCTTCCCCACTCACCCATTCATCGTTAATCATGGATACCCTACACGCGCCCACGCCCGCCCCCGCCCGCGAGAAGGCGATCAACGGGGGCCACGCCCACGTTATCACCGCCCTAAACTCCCCGCTGCTGCCGCCCAAAGTGGCCCACGTAGCGCCTCCCGCCCACGCTCACATCCCGCCCACGCACACGCCCTCTCCCCACCTCAGGCACCGCACGCCCATGACCAACACCCCGATCATCGTCCAGCAGCAACCTCAACAGCCGCAGCCGCAACCGCAGCCGCAGCCGCAGCCGCAGCCACAACAACAAAAACAACAGCAACCACAACAACAGCCACAACGCCCACCACCCACGCCCACAAACTCACCCAGACCCACACAGAAGGAGCCGCCTCCCCCTGCCCACACATCGCCACCTCTAGGTAAGTGCCGACGACCCACCATCTATTATAACACTGTATTAGTATATCCCAACACTGATACATTATTGTTGTTGCTGTCTACTGTATCTATCCTCAATAACAGCTAGACTCTTGTACTGGATGCTACCTACCTGACCAGCCGGGCTGTGGTTCGTACGTCGGGTTGCGTGCGGCCAACAGTAACAGCCTGGTTGATCAGGCCCTGATCCACCATGAGGCCTGGTCAAACGGGCGTTGACCCCCGAAACCCTCTCCAGGTATACTCCATGTATACTGACTTAGCTGACCACAACACTAGTCTTATTACTACAACACTGCTCAGCTCTCTCTCTCTCTCTCTCTCTCTCTCTCTCTCTCTCTCTCTCTCTCTCTCTCTCTCTCTCTCTCCTCATACTACAGGGACACATCGGTATACTGGCATTGGTACACTGGTGCCGAAAGTGGTGGGGTGCCAGGTGTGGGTGGAGTGCGAGGTGTGGTTAGAGTGCCAGGTGTGGGGGAGGTGCCAGGTGTGGGTGGGGTGCCAGGTGTGGATGGAGTGCCAGGTGTGGGTGGGGTGCCAGATGTGGATGGAGTGCCAGGTGTGGGTGAGGTGCCAGGTGTGGGTGGAGTGCCAGATGTGGGTGGGGTGCCAGGAATGAGTGGAGTTTAGGGTGCCAGAGAGGCTGGGATGCATCAGAAGTGCTGAAATTAGGGATGTGAGGAGAGAGGGAGGGAAGTATGTGGCACTGTTTCAAGTTAGAAACACGTGGCACTGACATCAGCTGGTCCGTGTCACTGGCATCAGCTGGTCCGTGGCACTGACATCAGCTGGTCCATGACACATACCCCTTGTCTTACCTCTGATTAGTGGATGGTGACGCACCTTAGGTGTGTTGGTGAGTGTGTTGGTGAGTGCGTTGGTGTGTTGGTGAGTTGTGGTGTTGGTGAGTGTGTTGGTGAGTTGTGGTGTTGGTGGGTGTGTTGGTGAGTGTGTTGGTGAGTTTTGGTGTTGGTGAGTGTGTTGGTGTGTTTTGGTGTGTTGGTGAGTGTGTTGGTGAGTGAGTTGTGGTGTTGGTGAGTGTGTTGGTATGTTGGTGAGTGTGTTGGTATGTTGGTGAGTGTGTTGGTATGTTGGTGAGTATGTTGGTGAGTGTGTTGGTGAGTGTGTTGGTGTGTTAGTGTGAGTGCCAGTGTGTTGGTGTGTGTTACTCTATATGTAGTTTTAGGGGACGAGTCTCAGCTCCTGGACCCGCTTCCGTACTTGCCACTTACCAGATTCGTCCTCTCCTAGCCTTGTGAATTCTATCGTACCTGCTCTTCAAACTATGTATGGAGCCTTGTGCTTCCATCACTTCTTTGTTTGAGGTCATTCCACTTCTAAATCGCTCTGAGACTGAAGAAATACTTCCTAACATCCCTGTGACTCATTTCTGTCTTTTACTGTCAGCTGTGCCCTTGTGTACTTCTTTCCCGCCTCTCGAACATCGTGTCCCTCTCTACCCTATCAGTTCCTCTTGAGTATTGTGTATGATGTTATCATGTCTCCCCTGGTTCTTGTCCTCCAATACCGTGTGTGTGTGTGTGTGTGTGTGTGTGTGTTTTGATACTACCACACCAACTGATTCTTAAACTATAAGTTTTATACAAAAAATCAAGACAATTCAATAGCGTGAAATATCGGTACGGAACTCGGTGTTAGGAGTTGCAACACAAACGTTGTATAAGAAAGGTTCGCTATAAATGCCTGCCATCGTCGCCATTTTGCCTTCCAGCCAAAGACTTCAATAAGCAGTGCAACTGGAACACATTCCCTTCCAGTGTTGCGAATGCAGAGGCAAATGCACATTTTATAAGTAAATGTGGGACGAAGAGCTTAAATACCTAATTCCGGATACCTACTGGCACCTCAAAGTAATTAGGTATCTGTAATTAGGTATCTGTAATTAGGTATCTGTAATTAGGAATCTGTAATTAGGTATCTGTAATTAGGAATCTGTAATTAGATATCTGTAATTAGGTATCTGTAATTAGGTATCTTTTATTAGGTATGTGTAATTAGGAATCTGTAATTAAGTATATGTAACTACGTATCTGTAATTAGGTATCTGTCTTGAGGTCAGTTAATCCATAGACTCATCCAGGTCAACCTTCTGACCTGGTTGAGTCTGCCCTGCAACCCTGACTCTGTTGGTGTGCATGAGTCAGTGGTGGGTATCAAGTTACCAGTGGTGGGTATATAGTTACCAGTCGTGGATATCTAGTTACCAGTGGTAGGTATCTGGTTACCAGTGGTGGATATATAGTTACCAGTGGTGAGTATATAGTTACCAGTGGTGGGTATCTGGTTACCAGTGGTAGGTATATAGTTACCAGTGGTGGGTATATAGTTACCAGTGGTGGGTATATAGTTACCAGTGGTGGGTATATAGTTACCAGTGGTGGGTCTCTAGTTACCAGTGGTGGGTATATAAGAACATAAGAACATAAGAAAGAAGGAACACTGCAGCAGGCCTACTGGCCCATGCGAGGCACGTCCAAGTCTCCCCCGATTCAGCCAGGTCAGGTTACATTCACTTAAGGAAGGAGCACGGCATCTGACCTAGTAGCACAAGCTAGTCAGGACCAACTCACACCCACCCGCACCCACTCATATATTTATCTAGCCTATTTTTAAAACTACACAACGTTTTAGCCTCTATAACTGTAATCGGGAATTTGTTCCACTCATCGACAACTCTATTACCAAACCAATGCTTTCCTATATCCTTCCTGAATCTGAATTTATCCAACTTAAAGCCATTGCTGCGTGTCCTGTCAATACTAGATATTTTTAGCACGCTATTTACATCCCCTTTATTTATTCCTGTTTTCCATTTATACACCTCAATCATATCCCCCCTAATTCTACGCCTTTCTAGAGAGTGCAGATTCAGGGCCCTCAGTCTATCCTCATAGGCAAGATTTCTGATACATGGAATCAACTTAGTCATCCTCCTTTGTACGTTTTCCAGAGCATTTATATCCATTCTGTAATACGGTGACCAAAACTGTGCAGCATAATCTAGATGAGGCCTAACCAAGGATATATAGAGTTGAAGAACAACCTGAGGACTCCTATTATTTATGCTTCTTGATATGAAGCCAAGGATTCTGTTCGCTTTATTGCGAACACTTATGCACTGCTGTCTAGGTTTTAGATTACTGCTAACCAGAACTCCTAAATCCTTTTCGCAATCAGTAGTATTAAGATCTACATTATTTAGTTTATATGTGGCATGGTTATTGTCCTGTCCAATATTTAGAATTTTGCATTTATCTATATTAAACTGCATCTGCCACTTCTCCGACCACTGCATCAGTCTATTCAGATCTTCCTGGAGTGCTCTAATGTCCTCATTTGAATGAATTGGACGGCCTATTTTGGTGTCATCGGCAAACTTGCTTATGTCGCTATTTATTCCCTCATCTATGTCGTTTATGTAGATTGTGAACAACAAGGGGCCCAATACCGACCCCTGTGGAACACCACTCGTGACGCTTCCCCACTCTGATTTCTCTCCATTTATGCAAACTCTCTGCTGCCTATTTGTCAACCATGCCTCTATCCAGGAAAAAATTTCTCCTCCTATTCCGTGTGCCTAAATTTTCCTCAATAGTCTCTGATGTGGGACTCTATCAAAAGCCTTACTGAAGTCCATATACACAATATCATATTCATTACCATGATCTACCTCCTCAAACACCTTAGTGAAAAAAGTTATTAAATTTGTAAGGCAGGAACGCCCTTTTATAAAACCGTGCTGAGATTCGTTGATTAATTTATGCTTTTCAAGATGGCTGCGAATTGCCTCGGCAATTATTGATTCCATAAATTTTCCCACTATGGAGGTTAGGCTTATTGGTCTATAGTTCGAAGCTAAGGACCTGTCACCTGCTTTGAAAATAGGTATTACATTTGCCATTTTCCACTTATCTGGCACCATGACAGTTTGCAGTGATATGTTGAAAAGATTAGCCAACGGTTTGCTAAGCTCCTCTTTACATTCCTTTAGAACCTTTGCATACTAGTTACTAGTGGTGAGTATTTAGTTATCAGTGGTGGGTATCTTGTTACCAGTTATAAAAAGACATATGCACATTTGGGTATCTTTAGTGAGGAAACGTTTCGCCACACAGTGGCTTCATCAGTCTACAAAGTAGAAAGTTGTAAGAGAGTTGGAGTTTTGAGGGGTAATAGTCCTGGCCTGGGGTCGATGTGTTCAGTCCATCAATCTTGTAGAAAAAAAAAAAAAAAAAAAAAAAAAACTTTCTACTTTGTATTGGACTGATGAAGCCACTGTGTGGCGAAACGTTTCCTCAATAAAGATACCCAAATGTTGCATATGTGTCTAATTTATAACTTGTCGGTTCTCTGAACCATTCATCTATATCTTGTTACCAGTAGTGGGTATATAGTTACCAGTGGTGGGTCTCTAGTTACCAGTGATGGGTATATAGTTACCTGTGGTGGTTATCTAGTTACTAGTGGTGAGTATTTAGTTATCAGTGGTGGGTATCTTGTTACCAGTGGTGGGTATATAGTTACCAGTGGTGGGTATCTGGTTACCAGTGGTGGGTATCTGGTTACCAGTTGTGGGTATATAGTTACCAGTGGTGGGTATCTGGTTACCATTGTGGGTATTTGGTTACCAAATGTGGGTATCTGTTTACCAGTAGTGGGTATCTGGTTTCCAGTGGTGGGTATATAGTTACCAGTGGTGGGTATCTACTTACCAGTGGTGGGTATCTAGTTACCAGTGATGGGTATCTAGTTACCAGTGGTGTGTATCTAGTTACCAGTGGTGGGTATCTAGTTACCAGTTTTGGGTATCTAGTTACCAGTGGTGGGTATCTACTTACCAGTGGTGGGTATATACTTACCAGTGGTAGGTATCTACTTACCAGTTGTGGGTATCTTCTTACCAGTGGTGGGTATCTAGCTACCAGTGGTAAGTATCTTGTTACCAGTGGTTGGTGTTTAGTTACCAGTGGTGAGTATCTAGTTACTAGTGGTGGGTATATAGTTATCAGTGGTGGGTATATAGTTATCAGTGGTGGGTATCTTGTTACCAATGGTGAGTATATAGTTACCAGTGATGGGTATATAGTTACCAGTTGTAGGTATCTAGTTACCAGTGGTGGGTATCTTGTTACCATTGGTGGGTATATAGTTACCAGTGGTGGGTATCTGGTTACGAGTGGTGGGTATCTGGTTACGAGTGGTGGGTATCTGGTTACCAGTTTTGGGTATCTAGCTACCAGTTTTGGGTATCTAGCTACCAGTGGTGGATATCTAGCTACCAGTGGTGGGTATCTAGCTACTAGTGGTGGGTATCTAGCTACCAGTGGTGGGTAGCTACCAGTGGTGGGTATCAAGCTACCAGTGGTGGGTATCTAGCTACCAGTTTTGGGTATCTAGCTACCAGTGGTGGGTATCTAGCTACTAGTGATGGGTATCTCGCTACCAGTGGTGGGTAGCTACCAGTGGTGGGTATCAAGCTACCAGTGGTGGGTATCAAGCTACCAGTGGTGGGTATCAAGCTACCAGTTGTGGGTATCAAGCTACCATTGGTGGGTATCTAGCTACCAGTGGTGGGTATCAAGCTACCAGTGGTGGGTATCTAGCTACCAGTGTTGGGTATCTAGCTACCAGTGGTGGGTATCTAGCTTCCAGTGGTGGGTATCAAGCTACCAGTGGTGGGTATCAAGCTACCAGTGGTGGGTATCTAGCTACCAGTGGTGGGTATCAAGCTACCAGTGGTGGGTATCAAGCTACCAGTGGTGGGTATCTAGCTACCAGTGGTGGGTATCAAGCTACCAGTGGTGGGTATCTAGCTACTCTATAATGTTCTTCAGTTCTAGTATAATGTTTTACGCTGGATATACATAGAGGTGAACTTAAGATTAACACAGGAACAGTAACCATAGAAGTAGCAGCAGCAGCAGCAGTGGTAGCAGCAGTAGCAATAGTAGGAGTAGGACTAGCAGCAACAGCAACAACAAGAGTGGTAGTAGTAGTAGTAGCATGAGCAACAGCAATGACAGCAGTAACAGTAACAGCAACAGCAACAGCAGAGGTAGCTCACACTTTACCTCCTCACATTAACCTCGAGTGTTAATTCATCCAGCACTTCACTGAGTAACAGTATAACACGAGGGAGTGGAGAATAGGGAGAGAGCCTTCCCCTATACTATCCTGACCTCACCTGTATCTCGGCAGACAGCCTCGACGTGGACTACAGAGCCTGCTATACTTCCCGTTGTTCTTCCAGGTACTTTCTTTGTCTCTCTCACTGGCACTCCCCCCCCAACCACCCCCCACAGTGACATTCCCGGCACAGTCGTGATCACTGGTCTGGCACCGTGCCTCCTCGTCCACTCCTCCCCACCCCACCATCCAGGGGCGACGCCCTTGGCTTTGTACCTGAGAGTAAGGGAGAACGGGGGCGGTGGGGGCGGCGGGGGTGGGACTTGGGGTGGTGGCGGGGTGGGACTGGGGTGGTGGCGGGGTGGGAGGGGGTGGTGGCCGGCGTGGGACTGGGGGTGGTGGCGGGGGTGGGACTGGGGGTGGTGGCGGGGGTGGGACTGGGGTGGTGGCGGGGGTGGGACTGGGGGTGGTGGCGGGGGTGGGACTGGGGTGGTGGCGGGGGTGGGACTGGGGTGGTGGCGGGGGTGGGACTGGGGGTTGTGGCGGTGTAGGGGCAGGAGATCAATTTATAGATTTCTCCAGTCTATCACTGGTGCTTTTCATGCAATTTATAATTAACGATGTATCCGTAATCAAACCTCTTAGTGATTGAGTTTACTGCTGAAGTACAGCAGCGCCATGACTAGTGCGGGTATATTAAGTCATGTGTTTGCGTTATCACAGGCTGGTGTGTAAGTATTTACAGGCTGGCAACCAGAGTGGAGGGGAGAGTTCAGAGAAGCAAGGTGACAGGTGTTCCCCTTGACACGATGTTTGTTTATGTGCTACTGCGAATGTGTGTGTGTGTGTCTCATTGCCAGTCTGATTGTGTCCTTGCTCGTGTGATTGGTTATATTGGTGTTTGGAGCGTGGAAAGTGGTGTTTGGGATGCGTTGAAAAGCAACTGCTTATTATTCCTTCATCCTTTCCCCTTCGTGCTCTGGTTGTGTGTACATACGTGTCCAAACACACACACACACGATGATCGTGAGACAATGTTCTTGAGACACAAGGAGATATCACCGTATATACTTGCAACTAAACTACTACAGAGGAAACAGGTTAGGAAACATAAAATGTCAACTACAGGAAAGCGAAGCTGAACTAGCAGCAAGAGGAGGGGACAACCAGCCTCCAGAAATCCCTCAAACCTCCTCTTAGCAGGCCCAAATAAAGGCCCACCCCTACTTCCCCAACACCAGCAATAGCCGCACACCTTCCCCAGTCCTCCCCTCCTATCCGCAATTGTAACTCAGACATCTCCGATATAAAAAAAAAAAAAACACACACAAAACCCAGCCTCACGTCTCTCCCTCCTCACGTATGAACAAAGAACAGAAAGACTAGACACCACAGACCAAAACATTGAAAAAGAAAGAACACTCAGTGTATGGTATATAAATGTGACAAACAACGGTGACGAAACAAAAAACGGATAGCAGAGGCAGCTTGCAGACATCATAGCACTCACAGAGACAAAACTGAGGCAGATACCGTATTCACATGAGGATATCAGGTAAGGAGGAAAACAAGAGGAAGCGAGGGAGTGGCAGTGGGGGATAGACAGAAATAAGTCAAATGACATAGTAGACAGAGTAAAGATTTAGGGACCCACAGCAGCAGGAGACAAAGACAGGAATATGATGACAACAACTAAGCAATGGATGACACCATAAAGG
Organism: Cherax destructor; assembly: GCA_009830355.1. NCBI lineage: Eukaryota > Metazoa > Arthropoda > Malacostraca > Decapoda > Parastacidae > Cherax > Cherax destructor. The sequence continues at coordinate 34,732 of WNWK01017630.1, forward strand.
AAGCAGCAAATCTCATAAGTTATGGAATAATAATATATATATATATATATATATATATATATATATATATATATATATATATATATATATATATATATTATATATATATTATATATATATATATATATATATATATATATATATATATATATATATATATATATATATATATATATATATATATATATATATATATTATATATATATTATATTATATATATATATATATATATATATATATATATATATATATATGTCGTGCCGATTAGGTAAAACTGGTCAATTAGCAAGAACTCATCTAAAATTAAGTCCTTTATAAAATTTTCTCTTATACGTTTAAAGATATATTTTTTTCATTTATGTTAATGTAAGAATTTATAATTTTGTACCAAGAGAAACTTTGAAAACCTACCTAACCTTATTACAACAAACGCAATTTAATTTAGCCTAACCTAACTAAATATATTTTAGATACGCTAACATTAATTTAATAATAAACAAACACAATGAAATATATTTTTTCGTTATGTTCAAAATGATTTTAGCGAAATTATTGCATACACAAATTTTCACTTGTCTTATATGGCAAAGTGAGCGTTAAAATTTAAGCCAAAATCGCAAGTTTTACCTAATCGGCACGACATATATATATATATATATATATATATATATATATATATATTTTTTTTTTTTTTTTTTTTCAACAAGTCGGCCGTCTCCCACCGAGGCAGGGTGACCCAAAAGAAAGAAAATCCCCAAAAAGAAAATACTTTCATCATCATTCAACACTTTCACCACACTCATACATAATCACTGTCTTTGCAGAGGAGCTCAGATACGACAGCTGAGAAAAGTCCCTCCCAGCTGTCACTATCCCAGACCCCTCCTTTATAGTGCAGGCATTGTACTTCCCATTTCCAGGACTCAAATCCAATTAAATCAATTAACTGGTTTCCCTGAATCCCTTCACAAAATGTTACCCTGCTCACACTCCAACAGATCGTCATGTCCCAAAACCATTCGTCTCCATTCACTCCTATCTAACACGCTCACACATGCTTGCTGGAAGTCCAAGCCCCTCGCCCACAAAACCTCCTTTACCCCTTCCTCCAAACTTTTCTAGGACGACCCCTACCCCGCCTTCCTTCCCTACAGATTTATACGCTCTCCAAGTCATTCTACTTTGATCCATTCTCTCTAAATGACCAAACCACCTCAACAACCCCTCTTCAGCCCTCTGACAAATACTTTTAGTAACTCCACACCTTCTCCTAATTTCCACATTCCGAATTTTCTACATAATATTTACACCACACATTGCCCTTAGACAGGACATCTCCACTGCCTCCAGCCTCCTCCTCGCTGCAGCATTTGCAACCCATGCTTCACACCCATATAAGAGTGTTGGTACCACTATACTTTCGTACATTCCCTTCTTTGCCTCCATGGATAACGTTTTTGTCTCCACAGATACCTCAATGCACCACTCACCTTTTTTCCTTCATCAATTCTATGGTTAACCTCATCCTTCATAAACCCATCCGCTGACACGTCAACTCCCAAATATCTGAAAACATTTACTTCTTCCATAATCCCTCTCTCAATGTGATATCCAATTTTTCTTTATTTAAATCGTTTGATACCCTCATCACCTTACTCTTATCTATGTTCACTTTTAACTTTCTACCTTTACACACTCTCCCAAACTCGTCCACTAACCTTTGCAACTTTTCTTTAGAATCTCCCATAAGCACAGTATCATCAGCAAAAAGTAACTGTGTCAACTCCCATTTTGCATTTAATTCTCCATAATTTAATCCCACCCTCTCCCCAACACCCTAGCATTTACTTTTTACAACCTCATCTATAAATATATTAAACAACCATGGTGACATTACACATCCCTGTCTAAGACCTACTTTTACCGGGAAGTAATCTCCTCTCTCCTACACACCCTAACCTGAGCCTCACTATCCTCATAAAAACTCTTTACAGCCTTCAGTAACTTACTACCTATTCCATACACTTGCAACATTTGCCACATTGCTCCCTTATCCACTCTATCATATGCCTTTTCTAAATCCATAAATGCAATAAAAACTTCTCTACCTTTATCTAAATACTGTTCACATATATGCTTCACTGTAAACACTTGATCTACATCCCTACCCACTCTAAAGCCTCCTTGCTCATCTGCAATCCTACTCTCTGTCTTACCTCTAATTCTTTCAATAATAACCCTGCCATACACTTTACCTGGTATACTCAGTAAACTTATTTCCCTATAATTTTACACTCTCTTTTATCCCCCTTCCCTTTATATAAAGGAACTATACATGCTCTCTGCCAATCCCTAGGTACCTTCCCCTCTTTCATACATTTATTAAACAAAAATACCAACCACTCCAGCACTATATCCCCCCCTGCTTTTAACATTTCTGTCATGATTCCGTCAATTCCAGCTGCTTTACCCCTTTCATTCTACGTAATGCCTCACGCCCTCCCCCACACTCACATCCTGCTCTTCTTCACTCCTAAACGATGTTGTACCTCCCTGGACAGTACATGAAATTACCGCCTCCCTTTTTTCATCGACATTTAAAAGTTCCTCAAAATATTCCGCCATCTACCCAATACCTCCAGCTCCCCATCTACTAACTCCCCTACTTGTTTTTAACTGACAAATCCATTCGTTCCTAGGCTTTCTTACCTTGTTTATCTCACTCCAAATTTTTTCTTGTTTTCAGCAAAATTTCTTGACAGAGCCTCTCCCATTCTTTCATCCGCTCTTCTTTTGCACTCTCTCACCACTCTCTTCACCTTTCTTTTACTCTCCATATACTCTGCTCTTCTATTAACACTTCTGTTTTGTAAAAACCTCTCATAAGCTACCTTTTCTTTTTTATCACACCCTTTACTTCTTCATTCCACCACTCACTCCTCTTTCCTCCTGCACCCACCCTCCTATAGCCACAAACTTCTGCCCCACATTCTAATACTGCATTTTTAAAACTATCCCAACTCTCTTCAACCCCCCCAGTACTCATACTTGCACTAGCCCACCTTTCTGCCAATAGTTGCTTATATCTCACCCTAACTTCCTCCTCCCTTAGTTTATACACTTTACCTCTCTCTTACTTGCTGTTGCCATTTTCTTTTTGTCCCATCTACCTTTTACTCTAACTGTAGCTACAACCAAATAATGATCTGATATATCTGTTGCCCCTCTATAAACATGTACATCCTGAAGCCTACTCATCAACCTTTTATCCACCAATACATAATCCAACAAACTACTTTCCTTACGTGCTATATCATACCTTGTATATTTATTTATCCTCTTTTTCATAAAATATGTATTACTTATTACCAAACCTCTTTCTACACATAGCTCAATTAATGGTTCCCCATTTACATTTACCCTGGCACCCCAAATTTACCTACTACTCCCTCCACAACATTTTTACCCACTTTAGCATTAAGATCCCCAACCACAATTACTCTCACTTGGTTCAAAACTCCCCACACACTCACTCAACATTTCCCAAAATCTCTCTCTCTCCTCTACACTTCTCTTCTCCAGGTACATAAACACTTACTATAACCCACTTTTCACATCCAACCTTTATTTTACTCCACATAATCCTTGAATTTATACATTTATATTCCTTCTTTACCTGCTATAACTGATTATTCAACATTATTGCCACTCCTTCTTTAGCTCTAACTCTATTTGAAACCCTGATCTAATCCCATTTATTTCTCCCCACTGAAACTCTCCTACCCCCTTCAGCTTTGTCTCACTTAAAGCCAGGACATCCAGCTTCTTTTCATTCATAACATCTACAATCATCTCTTTCTTATCATTCGCACAACATCCACGCACATTCAAACATCCCACTTTGACGGTTTCTTCTTCTTCTTTTTAGTAAGCTATACAGGAAAAGGGGTTACTAGCCCATTGTTCCCGGCATTTTAGTTGACTTTTACAACACGCATGGCTTACGGAGGAAAGATTCTTATTCCACTTCCCCATGGATATGAAAGGAAAAAGCAATAAGAACAAGAACTATTAAGATAAAATCAAAGAAAACTCAGATGTGTGTGTATACATAAACGTGTACATGTTTGCGTAGTGTGACCTAAGTGTAAGTAGAAGTAGCAAGACGTACCTGAAATCTTGCATGTTTATGAGACAGAAAAAGACACCAGCAATCCTACCATCATGTAAAACAGTTTCAGGTTTCTGTTTCACAGTCACCTGGCAGGATGGTAGTACCTCCCTGGGTGGTTGCTGTCTACCAACCTACACCTATATATATATATATATATATATATATATATATATATATATATATATATATATATATATATATATATATATATATATATATATATATATATATATACTGGCAGAAGTAGAACCCACCCAGGAGACCGAAGTGGAGAGTTCAGATGATGGAGGTGGTGATGGAAAACTTGATTAACATGTCAAGGACTCAACAAGAGAGAGAGAGAGAGGATGAACCAGCAAGACTGGATCTAGTATTTACCATAAGCGCATCTGGTAAAGGTAAAATAGAACACGAGAGAACTCAAGCGACCCCACAGCACTGAATTCCGAATACTTTAAAAAGTAAACATTAAGGAATAAACCAGATTTCAGAAGGGAAAACTTGAAAGGATGAGAAAATTCCTACACTGTTAAACTGCAGACAACCATCACCGACAACCATAATATGTAAGGTAGTGGACAAAATAATCGGCAGGAGAATAACAGAGCACTTGCAGAGAAGTAGTGTCACTAAGCAGCACAGATTTGGTGATGGTAACTCTTACCTGACAAACTTGCTGAGGATCAAGCAATAACAAGGCAACAGAAGTGAGATGGCAGAAGGGTGCATGGACTGCATATTCTTGGATTGCCAACATGCATTTGGTGCTGTATCTCACAAGAGACCGGGATAAAAATCTGAGGAACAGGCAGGTGTAAAGAAAAGGTATTGTAACGAATCAAAGAGTGTCTGATGGAAAGGATGCAAAGATCGATTGTCTGAGTAAAGATATCAGAGTGTAGATGTATCAGAGTGTAGAGGTATCAGAGTGTAGAGGTATCAGAGTGTAGAGGTATCAGAGTGTAGAGGTATCAGAGTGTAGAGGTATCAGAGTGTAGAGGTATCAGGGTGTAGAGGTATCAGAGTGTAGAGGTATCAGAGTGTAGAGGTATCAGGGTGTAGAGGTATCAGGTGTAGAGGTATCAGAGTGTAGGGGTATCAGGGTGTAGAGGTATCAGAGTGTAGATGTATCAGAGTGTAGAGGTATCAGAGTGTAGAGGTATCAGAGTGTAGAGGTATCAGAGTGTAGAGGTATCAGAGTGTAGATGTATCAGAGTGGAGGTATAGAGTGTAGGTATCAGGTGTAGAGGTATCAGAGTGTAGAGGTATCAGGGTGTAGAGGTATCAGAGTGTAGAGGTATCAGAGTGTAGAGGTATCAGGGTGTAGAGGTATCAGGGTGTAGAGGTATCGAGTGGGAATGTGTAACAAGTGGGGTTAGGCAAGGATCAGTTTTGTGACCAGTACTGATTCTGGTATATGTAATGACTTCAGAAAGGACAGTTAGACACATATCTGTATACAGATGATGTAAACTTTATAGAAGAATAAAAGTCTGTAGGATACGTGAAGAAAGCTACAAATGGATCTGGACAAACTGCAAGACATAAGAACATAAGAAAGGAGGAACACTGCAGCAGGCCTGTTGGCCCAACTAGGCACGTCCTTCACATTCCATCCCACTAACAAGATATTTGTTCAACCCAATCTTCAATGCTACCTAAAAAAAGCGATAATATTTACTCATGTGCAATTCCCTCAAATCCAACCCCTCTCACTCATGAATTTATTCAACCTAAATTTGAAACTACCCAAGGTCCAGTAACCCTACTAGGCAGACTGTTCCACTCATCAACTACCCTATTTCCAAACCAATACTTTCCTATATCCTTTCTAAATCTAAACTTATCTAATTTGAATCCATTATTGCGGGTTCTCTCTTGGAGAAATATCCTCAAGACCTTATTTATATCCCTTTGTTAATACCCATTTTCCACTTGTATACCTCGATCATGTCTCCCCTCATTCTTCGTCTTACAAGTGAATGTAATTTTAGGCTCTTCAATCTTTCTTCAACGGAAGATTTCTAAAGCTATGTATTAATTTAGACATTCTACACTGAATGTTTTCTAACGAATTAATATCAATCTTGTAATATGGAGACCAGAACTGAGCTGCGTAATCTAGGTGAGGCCTACTAACGATGTATAAAGCTGTAATATAACCTCTGGACTTCTGTTGCTTAACACTTCTTGATATAAATCCAGTAATCTGTTTGCCTTATTACGTACGCTTTAGGCATTGCTGTCTTGGTTTAAGGTTGCTGCTTACCATCACCCCCAAGTCCTTTTCGCAATCTGTAGGCTAGTTCTACGTTATTTAACTATAAGTGCTTGAGTTATGGACACTCCGAGCTTCAGAACCTTGCATTTATCTACATTGAACTGCATCTGCCCTTTTCTGACCAGGAATTGAGTCTGTCAAATCCTCCTGAAGTTCCCTGACATCTACGTTTGAATCGATTATCCTACCTATCTTGTGTCATCGGCGAAATTGCTCATATCACTAGTAATTCCCTCATCAAGGTCATTGATATATATTATAAACAACAACGGGCCTAAGACTGATCCCTGTGGAACACCACTTGTTACAGATCCCATGATTTAACCCCATTTATGCACACTCTCTGCTTCCTATTGGTGAGCCATGACTCGATCCATGACAGCATTTTCCCCCAATGCCATGAGCTGCCACTTTCTTTAACAGTTCTGGTGCGGTACTCTTATCAAAAGCCTTACTAAAATCTAAATAAACATTATCGAATTCTTTATCGTGATCAACAGCTCAAAAGCTTACTAAAGAAGATTAATAAATTAGATAGGCAGGAACACCCCCTCGTGAATCCATGCTGATTATTATTAATCAAATTATGGTTATCTAGATGGCTTCTAATAATATCAGCTATAATTGATCTAGTAATTTGCCTACAATTGAGGTCAGGCTTATTGGACGGTAATTTGACGGTAGTGACTTGTCCCTCTTTAAAATAGGAATTACATTAGCCATCTTCCACATATCAGACACTACACCTGTTTGAAGAGAT
>WNWK01017631.1:0-41944 GCA_009830355.1 Cherax destructor
AGGAATAAAGTTTTTCTGGTATTAAACTTTAACATAACCTAACCTAGATCATGATTGAAATTCTAAGATGGTTGGGTTTCATTAACTTAGGTTACATAAAAAGTTTCTTCCTACAGCATTTTCCCAAAATACAACTGGCTCCACTGCACAACCCACTTATATGGGAGAATTTACATTGAAAAAGTGGGCATAAAGTACAAATACTAGATCTAACTGAAGTTGCCATTAAACTTTACATTATATAGAAATGGGGGGCTAGTAACCCCTTCTCCTGTATGTTTTACTAAATTTAATAGGAAAAACTTTTGTTTTTTTTCTTTTGGGCCACCCTGCCTTGGTGGGCCACCCTGCCTTTGGGCCACCTTGCCTCCCGGTGGGATGCAGCCATCTTGAAATAAGAATAAATTACAGGAAGTTCCTTCATCAATCTTAAATTTAATTATTCGGTCTTTTATTTCATTATTACTGTACTTTTCCAATTTGGTTTTTTAATAATTCTCTTGAATTTAAGACAAGCCTGGCTGAGATGGTGGAAAACTTTTGAAAGCCTTCAAAGTCCAAGTTTCAATTTTCCAAAAAAATTATAATTTAATACCTTTGCTAAATCCCGTAAGTGGCCTCACTTACGATATTTTTATTCCAGAAGGGCCGTTCAATTCCATTACCAAACGAATTTATCTTCAAGAAATGTTGTAAAATAGACTAGTTTTCCCCCAAAATTACACTTACAAAAGATTTTTAAACACAAAAAAGGGGGTGAGTTTGGGGACCACCGTAAGTCGAGGTACCACTGTACAGTGGTCCTGCTTGATGGTCCCCAAACCACCCTTTTATCAAGTTTTTTTTTTAAATGTTTTGTAAGTGTAATTTTGGGGCTAAAAGGACGGGGTCTATTTTACATCATTCCTATGGGATAAATTCGTTTGGCAATGGCATTGAACGAAAATTCGGAATGAAAAAAATATCGTAAATAAAACCACTTTATTTACCATAATTTTTATTCAAACTATTAATTTTATATTTTAGTTGTACTAATTTATAAAATAGTGCCATTTAATTTTTTTTATTTTTAGTATTAGTCCAAAATTTTGACATTCAAAGAGATGTTTACAATTTTGTTACAGGCTATGTATTTTCCTTGTAAGAAATAAACATTTAACCTACTACTGTAATTCAAATGCATTTTCTTGAGAAATAGCCATGAATCTAATTATAGCAATTAAACCCATGCCAATAATAATATTCATGGGGAGTGCAAACAAGGGGTCATACAGCATCTCGGGAGGCTAAGGCATTCAGGCTTAATTCAAGGAACTGAAGCATGAAGTCAAATTCCTTAATCAAGAAGCTCACCAGCACCTAGGAACCTCAATGAGGGAGCCCCATGGAATAATTAATCCATTTTACCATGTTTAAAAACCACAATACTATACAAGACCATAACTTTGTAAACCATATAGGGAACTAATGTAATGCATAACTAAAATAATCCTTTAAGATAACCCCCAAATGTTTTTACAACTCCCAGCAGGTAAAAAATGCATCAGGAACTCCTTTGCACACGAAAAACTTTATTGTGGTTTAATACCAAACTTTTACAGACAATATATATTTTAGTGCTTGCATTATGGACATGAGTGTTATTGGTAAACACTGGTGATAAATTATGAATAACCAAAAATTCCCCCTCAATAGAACATTTAGCAAGACTAGTGTAAACTTGGAGGGAGAGTGGATAGAGAGGAGAGGTGGAGGTAAGAAGAGTGGATAGAGAGAGGAGAAGTGGAGGTAAGATGAGTGGATAGAGAGAGGAGAGGTGGAGGTAAAAAAGAGTGGATAGAGGAGGAGAGGTGCAGTGGGATGATAACAAATTCCCACTTTTAGACAGCATACTCCACCTATATTCGGGAACCAAAACTACTCACCATAAAAAATATTCTTCTATTCATGTCCTTCTAATACATAAAACTCTACATGCTAATATCAACCCTGCGCCAAATTCTCCTCAACAACTTTAATAGTCCCACAACATGACACAAGACACAGATCACTATTTGGCTTTGAGTCCATACTAACCAATGAAAAATTCTATGCACAAAAGGGCCCCAGAATCTGGAATTCATTAAAGTAAATATCAAGTTAACCTTGTCGGAAAATCAATTCAAGACCCTTTCAAAAATCACCTATCACCCTATACATACTAAAAACTATACTAACAAACTTTCAAACCCAATATTATTTTACTTAAAGTTCTCAATTTGATATGTTCATCCTCCTTAACACTTGTTGCAATTTCATATCATCATATTGTCATTTAAAATCTTATAGTATCATCATTTTCTTAATTTGAAATAAAATATATAACTAGAAGAAACTCTAAAAAAAAATTCTAGTATTGTTATTATACTAGTATAGCATCAACATACTGTAACTTGAAATAAATTATACAACTAGATTAAACTCAACCAATTTCTTTGTATTTCTTTTAATAGTATGTATAACCATATTATAATTTAAAATAATACAGAACTAGAATAAACTCAATCAATTTCTTTAGCATTAAGTACTTAGTGAATAAGTCTCTAGAATAAACTGCCCCTAATGCCATGGCATGCCAGTGGCTCTCCTTGCATTACAGTTTTATAATTGTTTTATAATTGTAACTACCAATAACATTGTACACTTGTAACATGCATTGAAATAAAAATTATTATTATTATTATTATTATTATTATTAGGAAGAAAAAAGTGGATAGAGGAGAGGTGGAGGTAAGAAGAGGGATAGGGGGAGAGAGGTGGAGGCAAGATAGTGGATAGAGAGAGGGAGAGGTGGAGGCAAGATGAGTGGATAAAAGAGGGGGAGAGGTGGAGGAAATGGTGGATAGAGAGAGGGGGAGGTGGAGGTAAGATGAGTGGATAAGAAGGAGAGGTGGGAGGTAAGATGAGGGGGATAGAGAGAGGGAGAGGTGGAGGTAAGATGAGTGGATAGAGAGAGGAGAGGTGGAGGTAAGATGAGGGATGGAGAGGAGAGGTGGAGGTAAGATGAGTGGATAGAGAGAGGGAGGTGGAGGTAAGATGAGTGGATAGAGAGGAGAGGTGGGAGGTAAGATGAGGGATAGAGAGAGGGGGGAGGTGGAGGTAAGAAAGGGATAGAGGAAAAGAGGTGGAGGTAAGAGTGGATAGAGAAAAAAAAGGTGGAGGTAAGAAAGTGGATAGAGAAAAAAGAGGTGGAGGTAAGAAAGAGTGGATAGAGAAAAAGAGGTGGAGGTAAGAAAGAGTGGATAGAGAGAGAGGGTGGAGGTAAGAAAGAGTGGATAGAGAGAGGAGAGGTGGAGGTAAGAAAGAGTGGATAGGAGAGGAGAGGTGGAGGTAAGAAAGAGTGGATAGAGAGGAGAGGTGGAGGTAAGAAAGAGTGGATAGAGAGAGGAGGTGGAGGTAAGAAAGAGTGGATAGAGAGAGGGAGGTGGAGGTAAGAAGAGTGGATAGAGAGAGGAGGGTGGAGGTAAGAAGAGTGGATGAGAGAGGAGAGGTGGAGGTAAGATGAGTGGATAGAGAGAGAGAGGTGGAGGTAAGAGTGTATAGAGAGAGGAGAGGTGGAGGTAAGAAGAGTGGATAGAGAGAGGAGAGGTGGAGGTAAGATGAGTGGATAGAAGAGGAGAGGTGGAGGTAAGAAGAGTGGATAAAGAGAGGAGAGGTGGAGGTAAGAAGAGTGGATAAAGAGAGGAGAGGTGGAGGTAAGAAGAGTGGATAAAGAGAGGAGAGGTGGAGGTAAGAAGAGTGGATAAAGAGAGGAGAGGTGGAGGTAAGAAGAGTGGATAAGAGAGGAGAGGTGGAGGTAAGAAGAGTGGATAAAAAGAGGAGAGGTGGAGGTAAGAAGAGTGGATAGAGAGGAGAGGTGGAGGTAAGAAGAGTGGAGAAAGAGAGGAGAGGTGGAGGTAAGAAGAGTGGAGAAAGAGAGGAGAGGTGGAGGTAAGAAGAGTGGATAGAGAGAGGAGAGGTGGAGGTAAGAAGAGTGGATAGAGAGGAGAGGTGGAGGTAAGAAGAGTGGATAAAGAGAGAGTGGAGGTAAGAAGGTGGATAGAGAGGAGAGTGGAGGTAAGAAGAGTGGATAAAGAGAAAGAGGTGGAGGTAAGAAGAGTGGATAAAGAGAGGAAGGTGGAGGTAAGAAGAGTGGATAAAGAGAGAGAGGTGGAGGTAAGATGAGTGGAAGGTTGTGTAGTGTTGCTACAGACGTGATGATTACTGTGAGCTGGTGTCCTCCTGGCCTCATGAGCCTCCCTCTACCTCACCTAGGATAATATACCCACTCATGGCGTGTGCAGTATACTGGAAGCGTCCCGCTGCCTCCCCTCCAGCCTTACAGAGAGATGAATAACAGTAAAACATGAGTAGCAGCCATGGTGGTGGTGGAGGTGGGTGAGGGTAGTGTTGGAGGAGCCTGGGTGGTGCTCTTACCCACCAACCATACACTCTACTACACCACCACTTACTCTACTCTTCCATCACCACTACACATCAACCACAACCTCTCCACCACACTACTTACTGCTGGTTTTCTTAGTTTTCCTGCGGGACGTCATCTTGCTGCAAGTCACTCAAAAGTCAACACCGTCACCACGACGCGCGCAAATTATAAACATGCTGGTAAATTATTACCTCAATATTCCTCTTTTACTACCTAAATAAACCCTCACACATACTTAAACATACCCTATATTTTATATAGTAAATATCTCTATAGTAAAGTCAAAGACAATTTCTTATAATATTATTACAACACTTATATCAGTGACATATATACATGTCACCATACTGACTTAATTAACAACTAAATAAATAACATTAAATACATTATATTTGGCTCTTAATCTTATTTACTGGTCAACCCACAGCGTGAGAAGGTCAACCTATTATCTCATGAAACTTTTGTAGATAAATAAAGGAGCTTATAAGAAAACAAATAGTAGGGTGATAGTAAAAACTGAAAGAAGTAACTTAAGAAACTAGTTACTGGTGGAAAATGTAATAATAATAATAATAATATTAATATCTTTATTTACTACAAGTACATGTACAAGGTATACAGGCCTAGCTGACATCAATGACATACTACGATATAGAAAGCCCCTTGTTATGCAGAGCATTTCGTGCAAATTAGGTCAGTTTTGTCCCAGGATGCGACCCACACCAGTCGACTAACACCCAGGTACCCATTTTACACTGATGGGTGAACAGGGACAGCAGGTGTCTTAAGGAAACACGTTCCTAATGTTTTCCTGCCGTACCGGAGGAATTCGAACTCCGGACCTCAGTGTGTGAGCTGAGTGCGCTAGCGATCGAGCTACGGGACAAGTGCCAAGTTAACGTTCCTCTACACAGTGCCTACCTGCTCAGGCACAGTGCCTACCTGCTCGGGCACAGTGCCTACCTGCTCGGGCACAGTGCCTACCTGCTCGAGCACAGTGCCTACCTGCTCGGGCACAGTGCCTACCTGCTCGGGCACAGTGCCTACCTGCTCGGACACAGTGCCTACCTGCTCGGGCAAGTGCCTACCTGCTCGGGCACAGTGCCTACCTGCTCGGGCACAGTGCCTACCTGCTCGGGCACAGTGCCTACCTGCTCGGGCACAGTGCCTACCTGCTCGGGCACAGTGCCTACCTGCTCGGGCACAGTGCCTACCTGCTCGGGCACAGTGCCTACCTGCTCGGGCACAGTGCCTACCTGCTCGGCACAGTGCCTACCTGCTCCCGATATAGTGCCTCACCTGCTCAGGTATAGTGCCTAACGCTCAGGTATAGTGCCTACCTGCTCAGGCACAGTGCCTACCTGCTCAGGTATAGTGCCTACCTGCTCAGATACAGTGCCTACCTGCTCAGACATAGTGCCTGTTTACTTACCGCCTCAGACACAGTGCTTGTTTTTTTACCGGCTCAGACACAGTGCCTGTTTTACTTACCTGCTCAGACACAGTGCCTACCTGCTCAGACACAGTGCCTACCTGCTCAAACACAGTGCCTGTTTTTCTTACCGGCTCAGATACAGTGCCTGTTTTACTTACCGGCTCAGACACAGTGCCTGTTTTACTTACCGGCTCAGACGCAGTGCCTGTTTTACTTACCGGCTCAGACACAGTGCCTGTTTTACTTACCGGCTCAGACACCCACTACCCACCAATATCTCCCCAGGGCCACAGTATTGGAAACGAGGCTGAAGGTTTGGTACACAAATGCGGATGGAATCACGAATAAGTATGAAGAGTGGAATGAAAGAATAGGTGAAACGTTCCCAGACATCATAGCCGTCACAGAAACTAAACTAAATGAGGCAGTAACAGACGCAATCTTCCCACAGGGATATCAGATCCTGAGGAAAGATAGAAGGAGCAGGGAAGGAGGAGGGGTCGCACTGCTCGTAAGGAACCATCCCAGGCATCACCCACCCACCCCACCACCACCCCAGGCAACATGTCAACAAACACAATGGCTGACTCTCCCTCTCCCTCACCCTACTCAACCACCACCCATGACGACGGGACAGCAACAACACCAATCATGACTGAATCTCCCTCAAACAACACTGCCTTCAAAGGATTTGACCCATCTGAATTGATCTCAGGTATGACAAATGATCCTGTCACTCTTAAGTCATACATCACCACCTTAACTGAGGAAAACAGGAATCTTCGTACAACACTATCTAAGCATGAAACAAAGTTAGCCCACCTAGAAAGCAAGATCCTAAGCTTTGAGCAGAAGTTTACATCAGCTGGAATGGCTGATTTTGGAAAGACCCTCCAATCAGTCATAGCCAGCCATACAGACCAAATAACATCCCTAAACACGAAGGTTGAAGATGCTGTCAAGAACTGGAAAACCATGGATACCCAGCTGACCGACTATTTTTCTAACCAAGAAGATAAAAATGAGCAAGATAAGTTATCCAGCGCGGTAATAATTAGCAGTGCACTCTTTCCAAGTGGCATAAACCATACCAACTGCAAAGATGCTGCTCTTCAGACCATAAAAGATCACTTAAATTTAGTAGTACCAGCATCAGAAATAACAGAATCACGTTTACTTGGCACACAAGGTAGAAAAAAGAGTGTTATGCTTAGATTTCACACGATAGACAGTAAAACAGATCTTATTAAAACATCAATTAATGCAAAAAAAGATCTCTTTGTAAATGAATGCCTCACAAAAAAACGTCAGAACCTCCTATACAGAGTAAGAAAGCTTAAACGTGAGAATAATGACAAAATCCACCAGTGCTTCACCCGAGAAGGGAAAATCCTAGTTAAGAAAACAAATGTAGGCCGTGCTTATTATATCACGAATGAAAATGAACTGTCCACATTCCTTCGAGATGCTAATCTTACAGAGACTGAATAATATCAATGACCTAATCCTTAGTCTGCGTTAGTGCAACAGTTGTATTAGTAACTGCAACCGCACAATCTTACATTTCTCCCAAAACTGATTATATATTAATGTAATTAACTTCATTTTTGTTCTAATAATCTGCTACCTCACTATATTAAATTTCCCACTAAATATAATTGTACATCCTATTTTACTATATATTTATCTTTTAACGTCTCTGTAACCATTTACTTTTATTTTTTATTTTTAATACAAATCTATCATTACCTTTTCCCAACCCAATCTATTTACAATATTAGTAATTACTTTTTACTTGAAATTTAATTACAACTTTTTCACTATTGTTTTTCTTTTTATATTTTTATTATCAAACAATTACCTCATTGTGTATGTGACTTAGTTTATTTTTTTTCTTATAAGCTATTACCAAATAAGTGCAATTATTTACTCATACTTTCAAATACCTTTTTACCAAAAGCAAATTCCAGTCACTTTATTTACTTAATTGTACTCTTATATTCAAACAACTACCTCATTGTGTATATGACTTACTTTATATTTCCTTTATAAGTAACTACCTGATAAGTGCAATCATTTACTTATATTTTATAAATACTGTTTACCATTAGCCAACTTTAGTCAACTTTCAGTCACTTTATTTGCTTAATTGTATTCATATATTCTAACAACTACCTCATTGTATATGTGACTTACTTAATATTTCCTTTATAAGCAACTACCTGATAAGTGCAATCATTTACTTATATCTTATAAATACCTTTTACCATTAGCCAACTTCAGTCACTTTATTAACTTCAATTTAATCAAAACTACTTTTAATATTAGTCAAATCTATTTTAACTTCTAGTTCAATAGCTCTTTGCATTCATTAACCTCTTATTGCCTTTCATATACTAAAGTTTCAATCAGTGCCACATTGAATCAAAATTTATTTTCCATACCAATTTAATACTAGTCATTGAAGTTGTTCTAACCATTCATTAGACAGTTAAATTAGTATATCATTAACATTTTCAAATATCCTATATCACTGTAAAAATTCCTGTAAACACTTGCACATAATTGTGTTAATCCATTAGCAAGTAAGACTTTAATCTAATACCATATCATTAAGTTATCATAACCTATTGTTCCCAAGTCTAGTTATAGAATCACATTAATCCATATGATTACAGGCATTGATCCTGATATCAACCTATTATTAAATGACTTACATGACTCCAACAGCAATTGTAACTATTACAAAAGCTGATCAAGCAAGACATTACTCAGAGCCAACAATAACAACTATCTTCAATTACAATGTTAGATCGTTGAGCAAACATTATGATGACCTCACAGCACTACTCCAATCCCTACAGTCCAATATGTCAATCATCACACTCACTGAGACCTGGCTAAAGCCTGATACTACAGGTATCTATGCCATCCCAGGTTACACAGCCATTCACAACTGTAGGACAGACCAGCGAGGGGTGGAACAGCAATATATTATACAGATCAACTCGATTGTATCGAGAATTCTTGTAAAAAGGGATGAACATGGAGAATATATTATAGCTAAATTTAAATCAAAAGACCTGCAAAACCCCTCACAGTGATAAACATCTACAGATTACCACAATCAAACATCCGCCACTTTAGTGAAAAACTAGGAAACCTGATAATCGATTCACGCCTTAACAAAGATCATTTGTGCCTACAGGAGATTTCAACAAAATCCCCCTACATGACCAAGACCCGCAGGTAACTGAATTCACAAACACTATGAGCAACTGCTTATTACTACCAACAATATCAAAACCTACAAGAATCTCTGATAATAGTACCTCGTTATTAGACCACATCTGGACTAACACAATATCTCCTCAAAAATCAGGCATAATCACAGAAAACACCACAGACCACTACCCTACCTTTCTCATAACTAACCTAGGCATTCTGCCCCAAGAAATTGCAAAAGTTACCTTCAGACTACATAATGGGGTCTGCTGTTAATAATTTTATATCAGCTATGACGAACATTGACTGGCTTAACGAATTGGAAACACACTCAGATATTAATGAATGCATCAAGAACTTTCTTAAAAAAACACATAACCTCTATAACAGACATTGCCCGAAAAAAACTAAACAGATCACAGCTAAGAGATTAACAATCCCTGGCTAACACCCAGCATCCTTAAATCCATAAATAAGAGGCACCAATATGAAAAACAATATAGAAGGGGTCTAATAACCAGAGAACAATCCAAAGCTACTCATCAATCCTTACTAGCCTGATAAGAAGGTCCAAAAATTGTATTATGAGAACAGACTCCAGACCGTAAGGTGATATGAAAAAGACCTGGAAAACCCTATCTACAATTCTAGGAAATAAAAAGATATCCACGAACAATACCATCAAATTATCAAAAACAGAGAACCCCTACTCTCACCAATTGAGACAGCAAACAGACTTAATGTTTTCTTCTCCACCATAGGAAAGAATCTAGCGAGTAGGATCCCAAGCTCGAACACTCGTCCAACAGACTACCTCACCAACACCTACCCAGATACACTATTCCTAGCTCCTACCAACTCAATTGAAGTCTCACACATAATCAACACCCTTAAAAACAAAGCAGGAGACATAAACAGCTTACCACCCTTTATGTACAAAAAAGCTACACATGTACTGTCACCAATTATAGCAGCATTATTCAATAAATCCATTGAATCTTCAACCTTCCCATCAATTCTCAAAATAGCTAGGGTCACCCCGATCCACAAAGGAGGTGACCAAACAGACTGAACAATTACAGACCAATCTCAAATTTACCACTGCTTTCTAAAATCTTCGAAAAATTAATTCATAAACAGATCTATTCCTACCTCGTCTCACACAATGTACTAAACCCCTGTCAATTTGGATTCAGGACCAACAAGAGCACAAACGATGCTATAACACACATGTTAGAGTTAATATACACCGCACTTGAGAAGAAAGAGGTTCCGCTGGGAATCTTCATAGACCTACGCAAAGCATTTGATACAGTCGACCATGATTTATTGCTCACAAAACTAGCGCACTATGGTATTAGGGCACCCCTCCAACTACCTAAAGTCGTACCTTAGCAACAGAAGTCAGTACGTGAACACAAATGGAGAGAACTCTTCCACACAACAAATTACAGTCGGTGTCCCTCAGGTAGTGTCCTGGGGCCACTCCTATTCCTCATTTACATAAATGACCTACCGAATGCATCACAACTACTCAAACCCATTTTGTTTGCAGATGACACAACATATGTCTTCTCTCACCCAAATCCAGTCGTACTAGCCAACACAGTTAATGCCGAATTACAGAAAATATCAACATGGATGATGACAAATAAGCTTACTCTCAGTACGGACAAGACCTACCCATTCAGTTTGGAAACAAAGCTACAAATGTTCCACTTAACATAACGCTAAATGGTTCACCCATCACAAGGCTCACAGAGGGAAAATTCCTAGGAATCCACCTTGACAGTAGTCTTAAATTCCAAACACACATACAACAAATTTCCAAGAAAATCTCAAGGACAGTAGGTATATTATCTAAGATACGCTATTATGTGCCTCAACCAGCTCTCATTGCACTATTCATTCTCTTATCTACCCTTATCTCACCTATGGAATCTGTGCATGGGGCTCAACAACATTAAATCACCTTGACCACTCATAACCCAGCAAAAGGCTGCAGTCAAGGATGATAACAAATTCCCACTCTAGACCTTTCTCCACCTATATTCAGAACCTTAAAACTACTCACCATAAAAAAAATTCAACCTATTCCTTGCCTTCTACATACATAAAAAAAATCTAATGCTAAATAACCCTGCGCCAGAATTCTCCTCAACAACTTTAATAGGTCCCACAACATGACCAAGACACAGATCACTATTTGACATACCCAGTCCATACTAACCAATGTAAAAATTCTATGCACATAAAGGGCCCCAAAATCTGGAATTCATTACCAGTAAATATCAAGTTAACCTTGTCCAAAATCAATTCAAGACTCTTCTAAAAATCACCTACCACCCTTACTAAATACTCATACTGTAACAAACTTCCAAACCCAATATTATTTTACTTAAGAAGATCTCATTTTTTATATTTTCATCCTCCTTAAACTTTTTTGCAATCTTATATCATCATATTGTCATTTAAAATCTTATAGTATCATCATTTTCTTAATTTGAAATAAAATATATACCTAGATGAAACTCTAAAAACTATTTCTAGTATTGTTATTATACTAGTATAGCATCAACATACTGTAATTTGAAATAAATTCTACAACTAGATTAAACTCAACCAATTTCTCTTGTATTGTCTTTAAATAGTATGTATAACCATTTAATAATTTAAATAATATAGAACTAGAATAAACTCAATCAATTTCTTTAGCATTAAGTACTTAGTGAATAAGTCTCTAGAATAAACTGCCCCTAATGCCATGGCATGCCAGTGGCTCTCCTTGCATTACAGTTTTATAATTGTATTATATTTGTAACTACCAATAACATTGTACACTTGTAACATGCATTGAAATAAAAATTATTATTATTATTATTATTATTATTATTCAAGGAAATGGAAGGATTGGAAGTGTGTGGAGAAAGGGACTTTATAGTAGGTACCATCCAGTCTGGGGAGCACAAGATAGTCATTGCAGTGATGTATAACCCACCACAGAACTGCAAGAGGCCAGGAGAGGAATATGACGAGAACAACAGAGCAATGGTGGACACTTTGGCGGAGGTGGCAAGAAAAGCGCACATGAGCAGAACATAGTTATTGGTCATGGGCGATTTCAACCACGGGAGATCGACTGGGAGAACCAACAACCACGTGGGGTCCAGAAACTTGGAGAGCCAAGATGAGGGACGTGGTAATGGAAAACCTGATGCACCAACATGTCAGAACACGACCAGAGAGAGAGGAGAGGGACGAACCGGCAAGGCTGGACCTTGTATTCACCCTGAGCAGCTCAGATATCGAGGACACTTAACACACGAGAGCCCCCTGAGAGCCAACAATTATATGGTGCTGAGCTTTGAGTACATTGTAGAGCTACAGGTGGAGAGGGAAAACGGTGCTGAAAGAGACAAACCAGACTTTAAAAGAGGGGACTACACGAGTATGAGGAATTTCCTGCAGACGGTTCTGTGGAAAGGAAATGGAAGGACAGTCAGTAAATGAAAGGATGGAATACGTAGCGGCAAAGTGCAAGGAGGCAGAGGAACGGATTATACCCAAAGGAAAAGATTAAAATGGAAGACCAGAAAGAGCCCTGGTTTCCCAAAGGTGCAGGGAGGCAAAGGCCAGAGTGTCAGAGAATGGAAAAGGTACAGAAGGCATAGAACCCAAGTAAACAAAGAGATTAGTAGAAGAGCTAGAAACGAGTATACCACAGTACGGAGGGAGCCCAGAAACAGTACGAAAATGACATAGTATCGAAAGTCAAGTCTGACCCGAAACTGATGTACAGTCACATCAGAAGGAAGACAACGGTCAAGGACCAGGTGATAAGGCTGAGGAGAGAGGATGGGGAACTCAAAGTAATGATCAAGAGGTATGTGAGGAGCTCAACTTGAGGTTTAAGGAAGTATTCACAGTGGAGGAAGGAAGGCAGCTGGGTAGACAGGATGGGGTGCGTCACCAACAAGGGATGTATCAAGTGCTGGAGGGCATACACACAACTGAGGGAAGGTGAAGCAGTTACTCAGTGACCTTGATACCTCAAAGGCAATGGGTCCGGACAATATCTCTCCGTGGGTCCTTCGGGAAGGAGCTGAGGTTCTGAGGTGCCACTTACCATAATACTACTTTATTTAGACATGGTACAATGATACATAGTTGGGTAATAATACATGGTTTTTAGTGAGAGCATCCAAAAGCCCCTAATATGCCGTGCATTAGGGCATTCTTAGGACTATTTAATTGTAGACTCCATAAAAAATTATGGTTCAATTTATAAAATAAGTATAATTGTGTATCTAAGTTATAAAGTTTGAAATAGGAATATATCAATTAATTGTAGCAGTTAGTTTGATATCTTTATTATGCACCCCTATACCCATCCTGTGGGCGGTAGTCAAAAGATTACAGAGGTACATAATGGGTCCAGGGACTGGACCTCAAAGTTTGATAGCTACAAGTTACAAAGGTAATGAACTCAGATGGCCAATCATGACAAGTTCAAAGGTATTTGCAGATTACAGAGGTAATGCAACTAATTGAGTGAGATAAAATTTAAAACAAAATTGCATTGCAGTCACGTTTTATGTGGTCATTATAATGTAAATGTTATGAAACAGTTAGCTTAGTATGTATTATTCATAACAGGTTTTTACATTTAAGTGATTAATCAGGTTTTTACATTTAATTGATTATTCTACTTTGTTGGGAATGTTTGATATTGAGCATTTAGGTTTGGGTGAGAAGGGGTTTTTAGCATCGTTTTGAAACTGGGCCTCCTGAGATATAGAAAAGGCCAATGTAGTCCCCATCTTTAAAAAGACAGAAAAAGAGGCACTAAACTAAGACCAGTGTCATTACGTGTATAGTGTGCAAATTTCTTAGAGAAAATCATCAGAAAAGAATGGTAGAGCATCTGGAGCAAAAACAGGATAATCAACGCGGACAGCAGGATTCAGGAAGGAAAATTGTGTAACAAACCTCCTGGGTTCTATGATAAAGAAAGAGGTAAGGCAAAGAGAGAGAAGGGTGGGTTGACTGCATTTTCCTGGACTGAAGGCTTCACACAGTTCCTCATATGAGATTAGTAAAGGTTAAAGACCAAGCGTGTATAATGGGGGCACTGGAATGGATCAGGAATACCTCAAGGGCAACAACGGGTCATGGTGATGATGAGTATCACAGTGGGCGCCGGTGACGGCGGGTCCGCAGGGGTCAGTCCTAGGACCAATGCTATTCTTGGTATATGTGAATGACATGACGGACGGGATAGACTCAGAAGTGTCTCTGTTTGCAGATGATGTGAAATTAAAGGAGAAGGGGGCCACTAGCACATTGAGGGACAACACAAAAGGGTCAGGGGCCTCCCAGCATACATCAGGGGATTACCAACAAACCCCTGGCTGTCTTCAAGCAGGCACTGGACAGGCACCTAAAGTCGGTACCTGACCAGCCAGGCTGTGGTTCGTACGTTGGACTGCGTGCGGCCAGCAGTAACAGCCTGGTTAATCAGGCTCTGGTCCAACATGAGGCCTGGTCACAGACCGGGCCAGCGGGGCGTTGACCCTGGAATTCTCTCCAGGTAGATTCTCTCCAGGTAGAATCACATAGGATGAAGACCAAGCAGGACTTCAAAGAGACCTGGACAAGCTTGACATCTGGTCTAGCAACTGGCTTCTCGAATTTAACCCCACCAAATGCAAAGTCATGAGGATCGGAGAAGGGCAAAAAACCGCTGACAGAGTACAGGCTAGGTGGACAAAGGCTACAAACCTCATCAAAGAAAAAAGACCTTATGGTGAGTATAACACCAAGCATGTCTCCAGAAACACACATCAATTACTCAGATAAGGAAAACGGAGGAAATTAAAATCTCATCAGAGTACAAAACTAATTCAAACCCACAATAGAGCGAAAAACTAATGTCAAAGACCTGGGAGTGATCATGTCAGAGGATCTCACCTTCAAGGACCATAACACCATAGCAATCGCATCTGCTAGAAAAATGACAGGATGGATAATGAGAACCTTCAAAACCAGGGATGCAAAGCCTATGTTGACACTTTACAAATAGCTTGTTCTATCTAGGCTGGAATATTTGCACACTAACTGCACCTTTCAAGGCAGGTGAAATTGCTGACCTTGAAAATGTGCAGAGAACCTTCACGGCACGCATAACTGCGATAAACCACCTCAATTACGGGAACGCTTGAAGTTCCTAAACCTGTACTCTCTAGAACGCAGGCGGGAGAATACGTTGTTATATACACGTGGAAAATTCTCGAGGGATTAGTACAAAACTTGCATACGAAAATCACTCCCTACGAAAGCAAAAGACTCGGCAGGCGATGTAACATCCCCCAATGAAAAGCAGGGTGCCACTACACGTTGAGGGACAACACAATAAGTGTCAGAGGCCCAAGTTGTTCAACTGCCTCCCAGCATACATAAGGGGGATTACCAACAAACCCCTGGCTGTCTTCAAGCAGGCACTGACAGGCACCAAAGTCGGTACCTGACCAGCCAGGCTGTGGTTCGTACGTTGACTGCGTGCGCCAGCAGTAACAGCCTGGTTGATCAGGCTCTGGTCCAACATGAGGCCTGGTCACAGACCGGGCGCGGGGGCGTTGACCCCTGGAATTCTCTCCAGGTAACTCCAGGTAAACCAGATAACCGCGGCAGCATATGGGCGACTGGCAAACCTAAGATTAGCTCCGGCTACCAACAAGGAATCGTTCAAGACACTGTACATTGTGTACGTCAGGCCCATACTAGGGTATGCAGCACCAATCTGGAACCTACACCTGGTCAAGCACGTCAAGAAATTAGAGAAAGTGCAAAGGTTTGCGACAAGGCTAGTTCCACAGCTCAGGGGAATGCCATATGAAGACAGGTTGAGGGAAATAGGACTAACAACACTGGAGGACAGAAGGGTTAGAGGAGACATGATAACGACATACAAAATACTGCAGGGAATCGAAATGTAGATTGTGGAAAAATATTGGTATTTTCCGAAAGTTGTAATTGATAAACTTTCCAATATGAATAGATACATTAATGTGTTCGGGCAAATTAACTGAAAAGAACCAAGAATTCACGCATCGCGAGATGCCTCCAAGTGGGCAGGGAGGGGCAGAGGGGAATGGGCAGATGAACAGCGAGGCTAAAGGATCAGGTGATGAGATGGCCTGTCGAATTTGGAGACTCCGTCCACCAAATCGGGGTTTAATTACCTCCTTTCGTAATGTGGAGGAATATTCCAGTAGCGGCAAATATAAAGGGGACAACTGGTCCAGGAGCTCCAGTAAAGGGGCAAAATTGTGAAATAAGGTGGCCGCAGGGGGAAAATGATGCGGTCATAGGCCCATTTGAACTGGGGGAAGGGACCATACGGCAGGATAAAGTCGTAACCCCTGATGCTGGGGAGCTTTGTCTTAGAAGAGACTGAAATATATTCCCATGAATATTGTAAATGGTGAATATAGTGAAACAGAGTTGTAAATAAATAGGGGGTGTTTGTACCCAGCGAGGTTAAGCTGGCAGCCTTCCCCGACCGCCATATTGGTTTGGATGAAAAAGAACTAACATATCGCAAGTTATCTACTCGAAATCCAAGATCAGACTGTTAATGTGTATAAACTAGTGGGATTGCCAGGATATACGTAATATGTAAAAATTATACGTATAAACAGTACAAAAATTTGGATTAGGGGGAGGATCTGATTCGCTACCCCCCACCAACCACATTTAACAACGCCCGGTCTCGGGGCGTATAAGAGTGCACGGAAATTAACCCCTTGACTCGACGAGACAACTTTACCATCCATCGAATCAGATCGCAGGAGGCGTCAACAATGGAACGAATTTCATCTAAAGCTAAGTAATCTGCTTGCGACTTTTTTATTGGCCAATGATATTGTTCGCACAGTAGATGTACTTTAGCTAGGTCAACGATCTACTATACACCCCCTTTTGATGCCCGTTAATTAGGTAGTGATGGCTGTTAACTTAACTGTGTGTTCTCTACCTCTCCTCCTGTTTGATCAGTTGTTTAATAACCTATCAGTCCACTTAAATTTAATATATCATAATTATAATAAATGATCTTCTCAGATTTATTTATACTGGTCCAGATGCAGGGGTTAACGAGAATATTGAATCCTTTGGGTGCGGCCAGGAGGGGTAAAGTTTCACATACCTTAAAGGGAATGACTGCGGTAAAATTATACGAGTCGGTCATCTCCCTGGGAGTTTGTTTATTGCTAGTGGCGGTGTCCCAGATAGACTTATCTCTCAAAATTTCCCCCCAATAGATAGTGACAGGATGTTCCAGAGAGGAACACAGAAACAAGGGGACACAACTGGAAGCTGAAGACTCAGATGAGTCAAAGGGATGTTAGGAAGCACTTTTCAGCCATAGAGTAGTTAGGAAGTAGAAAGAAGCGAACTATAGTGGAGGCGGGAACCATACATAGTTTAAGCCCAAGGTATGAAAAGCTCATGGAGCAGGGAGAGCAGAGACCCAGTAGCGGACAGCAAGAGGCGGGACCAGGAACTGAGTCTCGCCCCCCTGCAACCACAATTAGGTAATTAGGTGAGTACAGTGCCTGTTTTACTTCCCGGTTTGACACAGTGCCTGTTTTCCCCCGGCTCAGACACTCAGACCTGCTCAGGCACATTTCCCTCCTGCTCAGGCACAGTGCCTCCTGCTCATGCACAGTCCCCCACCGCTCAGGCACAATGCCCTGCTCCAAAGGCTTCCTGCTCAGGCACAGTGCCTACCTGTTCAGGTACAGGGGCCCACCTGCTAAAGGGAACGGGGTGCCTACCTGCTCAGGCACAGTCCCCACCTGCTCAGGCACAGTGCCTACCTGGGATAGTGCCTACTGCCCCAGGCACAGTCCCCACCTGCTCGGCCTGTTATTTTATTTTACCTGCCCGACACAGTGCCTCCTGCCCCAAGCAGTGCCTCCTGCTTAGGCACAATCCAATTTTACTTACGTGCGAACACACTGCCTACCTGCTTAGAAAAAAAGGCCTTTTTACTTACCTGCTCAGGCAGTGCCTACCTGCTAAAGACATAATGCCTATTTTACTTACGTGGAACAGTGCTTTGCTACTCAGAAAATGTAAGACTATGTCTAGTTCTTGTACAAGGTAGGCAGACAGCTAACAAATCCCGAGTGGTTTATATCTTTCAGTGTAAATATGAAAATTATTTTTAATCCTTAATTTAAGGATTAATATAGAAGACTCCACTGCAATAGCTCCGGGCGACATGAGGAGCGAAAGACCTTAAAGGCTAAAGATTTCCATCCCCATGTGGCTTTTCTGCATTGTTAAGATCGCCTTTTTTTGATTGTACGTAAGGATTAACATTCTTGACTGGTGGCGAACAGTTGCCATGCCCAATGACCCTCGTATAACGATAGGCTTTAAACTCCACTAAGTAACCAACTTGTCAGGTTGACTATTCTTCTTGATGCCTGTGAAGGGCTCTTGATCCAAGGAAACAACCTCCATTTCGGGGTCAAACTTGAATGTGTCTCATTTTAGTCCTATATTACCCCGGGTTTAAATCTTCCCCTTCCCCTCCCCCCCCCCGACAAATTAAAATAATAACTTGTTCTGCTTCAAAAATAGGGGGAAAAGAGACTACAAATTATCCGAAATCAAGTGAGATTCATCTTGGACTAGGGCTCATTTGGGCGGCCTCAGCTCTCAACTAAGGCAATGGGGTTCGATCCTCG
This sequence comes from Cherax destructor, assembly GCA_009830355.1. Taxonomy (NCBI): domain Eukaryota; kingdom Metazoa; phylum Arthropoda; class Malacostraca; order Decapoda; family Parastacidae; genus Cherax; species Cherax destructor. The sequence goes on from WNWK01017631.1 coordinate 18,884, forward strand.
AACGAGTGAAAACATTAATGTTTTTACACGTCCCCTCTGTTTACTTAGTAGCAAGTAGGTATAGGGTCCCCCGGGGGGAGACAACGCTCTCCCCCCACACATTCCGTGGTTCGATCCCCGACCCTTAAGGGTGGAAACATTGGGCGTGTTTCCTTACACCTGCTTCCCTGTTCACCTAGCAAGTAAGTAGGACCTGGTTTTGTCGACTGGTGTGGGTCGCATCCTGGGGGACAAGATGGAAATAAGACAGACAGTCCTCGGGTAACTGACTTTTTGGGTTACCCTGGGTGGCTAACCCTCTGGGTTAAAAATGGGAAAAAACCCTTTTCTCTCGTAACTGGGTTTAGGGGGGTGTGGGCCCCATCCTGCGGAAGGGACTAAAGGAGTTCAATGGAAATAAGACCGACAGTCTGCTAATAGCCTGACTTTGATGAAAATAGAGACAATATGCAACATCTGGGTATCTTTATTTAGACGTTTCCCACACAGTGGCTTTATCAATACAGATTCTAGGACATAATTTGAAGCCTGACTTTATTGTTATCCTGGGTTTACTAACCCGCCTGGGGTTTAATCCCAAACAATTTTTTTAAAGTATTATAAAAGTTGTAGATGGCGTATATTAATTGAAGTGCAACAATGTATATGAAACTGAAGCAACCAGTGTCCAGAATGTCCTGCTGCAACTTCAAAAAGGTTGAGTCGTCAGTGATACTTGGGAAGTGAATACAATTTTATACTTCCCCGCAGTAGGTGGCCAGGCCACAAAACACTTAATACATAGCAATAAAGAAATGGAATGATCGACTTCAAACTTTCAGCATCTGTGTACATTATATAAATTAGAGAAAGGTAGGATTGGCAGTTTATACATGCAAATAGAAAGTGCCTTCAAACTTTCAACATGTGTGTCCTACTTAGAAGATAGCTCGGCTTGTTATTGAAGTGTGCAGATGCCAATTTTACATAAAAATTGCAAGGTATTTTGTATGAGATAAATTAAGAATGTCTCCTCTAATCGGCTTCAAGCTTTCAGTGCTGGTGTATTTTCCTTAAAGGAAGATTTGCAGTTCACAATAACCCTCGGTTCACTTGTTCTTTCAAGGTTGGATGGAATATTGCTGTACACTAACAGCCCCTTTCAAGGCAGGCGAAATTACAGACCTTGAGAATATACAGAGAACTTTCACGGCACGTATGAGTACGAAAACACCTAAATTACTGGGAACGGTTGAAGTCCCTTGATTAGTACTCCCGGGAAGCAGACAAGAAAGATACATGTTAATATACACTTTGAAAATCCTAGAGGGACTAGTCCCAAATCTGCACACGAAAGTCACTCCCTACGAAAGCAAAAGACTCAGCAGGATAAAATAAAGATAGGAGATGCAACACCCCCCAATAAAAAGCAAGGGCCCACGAGTACGCTAACAGAGAACACAATAAGTGTCAGGGGGCCAAAGACTGTGCAACTGCCTCCCACTATACATAAGGGGATTACCAATAGACCCCTGTCTGTCTTCAAGAAGGCGCTGAACAGGCACCTGAAGTCGGGGTACCTGACCAGCCGAGCTGTGGTTCGTACGTCGGTTTGCGTGCGGTTGATCAGGCCCTGATCCCCCACGAGGTCTGGTCAAGGCCCTGGGCCGCGGAGGCGTTGACCCCGAAAATATTTTAACTTCTTTAACATTTGTGAGTTGTCTCCGAACTCAACAATTTTATCGCATTCCAGTACATGACGTAGTGTGACAACAGTTCATCTGGCAAGGTTGACATTTACTTATGTCTACCTCAGCTGGTGATGCAACCTCCCAGAGATGCTTGCCGGAGTCGGGTGGTAGTGACGTCCAAGAGTCTGCTGATTTTATTAGATGCACTACCAGCAAATAGTAGAGCCCACAAGATTAGAGAATACGCTGGACCTCATCTTCACCAACAATGATGATCTGATACGAAATGTCATCATATCAAAAACAATATACTCAGATCACAACATAATAGAGGTCCAGACATGCATGCGGGGAGCTCCAGATCAACAAAATGTGATCAGCCGTGAGGAGCTTTCTCCAAATTCAACTTCAATAACAAAAACATAAGGTGGGACCAAAAACCAAGTCCTAAATGATATAAACTGGGAAGATTGCCTAAGCATCACGGATCCCAACCTATGTCTTAACAAATTAACTCTGTGGTACTTGAGGTTTGCTCAAGGCAAATTCCCTTAAGGAAAAGGAGGAGAAGATGCAAACTAGAAAGAGAGAGGCGCCCTATACAGGCAAAGGCACAGAATAACGGAGCGGCTACAGGAGGCCAATATCTCTGAAATACGTAGGAGACACTAGTCAGAGAAATAGCAAACATCGAATTAAAACTAAAGGAATCTTATAGGAATCAAGAGACACGGGAAGAACTAAGAGCCATAAATGAAATTGAAAGAAACCCTAAGTATTTCTTTTCCTATGCAAAATCAAAGTCGAGAACAACAACCAGTATTGGGCCCCTACTTAAACCGGATGGGTCCTACACAGATGACAGCAAGGAAATGAGTGAGTTACTTAAATCCCAGTATGACTCAGTCTTTAGCGAGCCACTAACCAGACTGAAAATCGAAAACCTAAATGATTTTTTCATGAGAGTGCCACAGAACTTGACAGACGCATGCCTTTCTGACATCATCACTACGCCAAATGACTTTGAAAAGGCAATAAATGACATGCCCATGCACTCCGCTCCAGGCCCAGACTCATGGAACTCCGTGTTCATCAAGAACTGCAAGAAGCCCCTATCACATGCTTTTAACATCCTATGGAGAGGAGCATGGACACTGGGATCGTGCCGCAGCTACTAAAAACAACAGACATAGCCCCGCTCCACAAAGGGGCAGTAAAGCAATAGCAAAGAACTACAGACCAATTGCGCTAACGTCCCATATCATAAAAATCTTTGAAAGGGTTCTAAGAAGCAAGATCCCAACCATCTTGATACCCATCAATTGCACAACCCAGGACAGCATGGGTTTAGAGCAGGCCGCTCCTGTCTGTCCCAACTACTGGACCACTACGACAAGGTCCTGGATGCTCTAGAAGATAAACAGAATGCAGATGTTATATACACAGATTTTGCAAAAGCCTTTGACAAGTGTGACCATGGTGTAATAGCACACAAAATGCGTGATAAAGGAATAACAGGAAAAGTTGGTAGATGGATTTATAATTTCCTAACACATAGAACACAAAGAGTAGTAGTCAACAGAGTAAAGTCTGAGGCAGCTACTGTGAAAAGCCTCTGTTCCACAAGGCACAGTACTTGCTCCCATCCTATTCCTCATCCTCATATCAGACATTGACAGGGGTATAAGCCACAGTGCTGTGTCTTCCTTTGCAGATGACACCCGAATCTGTATGACAGTGTCCACCGTTGAAGACACTGCAAGACTCCAAGCAGACATAAACCAAATCTTTAAATGGGCTGCAGAAAACAATATGAAGTTCAATGATGAGAAATTTCAATTACTCAGATACGGAAAACGTGAAGAAATTAAAATCTCATCGGAGTACAAAACTAATTCCAACCACACAATAGAGCGAAAAACTAATGTCAAAGACCTGGGAGTGTTCATGTCAGAGGATCCACCTTCAAGGACCATAACAATGTAGCAATTGCATCTGCTCGAAAAATGACAGGATGGATAATGAGAACCTTCAAAACCAGGGATGCCAAGCCCATGTTGACACTTTACAGATCGCTTGTTCTATCTAGGCTGGAATATTGCTTTCACACTAACTGCACCTTTCAAGGCGGGTGAAATTGCTGACCTTGAAAATGTGCAGAGAACCTTCACGGCACGCATAAGTGCGATAAACCACCTCAACTACTGGGAACGCTTGAAGTTCCAAACCTGTACTCTCTAGAAGCAGGCGGGAGAGATACATTATTATATACACATGGAAAATTCTCGAGGGCTTAGTACCAAACTTGCACAAAAATCACTCCCTACGAAAGAAAAAAGACTCGGCAGGCGATGTAACATTCCCCCAATGAAGAGCAGGGGTGCCACTAGCACGTTGAGGGACAACACAATAAGTGAGGGGCCCAAGATTGTTCAACTGCCTCCCAGCATACATCAGGGGATTACCAACAAGCCCCTGGCTGTCTTCAAGCAGGCACTGGACAGGCACCTCAAGTCGGTACCTGATCAGCCGGGCTGTGGTTGTAATGTTGGACTGCGTGCGGCCAGCAGTAACAGCCTGGTTGATCAGGCTCTGGTCCAACAAGAGGCCTGGTCACGGACCGGGCCGCGGGGCGTTGACCCCGGAATTCTTCCCAGGTAGACTCCAGGTAGACATGTGGCTCCTTCTTCATGATAGAATGGCGATACATGGACAATCCGCTGAATCCTTTTTCTCTGACTCACGGACCTATATTGACTCACGGACCTTTACTGACTCACGGACCTATACCGACTCAGGACCAATACTGACCACGCACCTACGCTGACTCATTAACGAACCAATAATCTGACTCGTGCACCTACAGTATGGGAACTGTAGAGTGTAGATCACCACTCTTAAGAAGCACAGGAGCTGTAGATCAATACTAAAGAAATACAGCTGTGAATAGATGATTCTGCTTGCCACTGGAATTCTGAATAGTGGTGCTGTTTCTTCCACTGATACTTAGTAATGTGAGCGCAATACCACCACATTTGAGTTAAAAAATACTTTTACTAATGTCAGTGTGATTTCTCAAAATAACAATTAGCGAGTGACTGATAAAGTCAAGAATACCCCATTCATTAACACTCCCCCTTTGGTTTACCGGGGAGAGTTCCGGGGTAACGCCCCCAGCCCAGTCTGTGACCAGGCCTCATGGTGGATCGGGGCCTGATCAACCAGGCTGTTACTGCTGGCAGCACAGTCCAACGTACGAGCACAGCCCGGCTGGTCAGGTACTGACTTTAGGTGCTTGTCCAGGGCCTGCTTGAAGCAGCCAGGGGTCTATTGGTAATCCCCCTTATGTATGCTGGGGAGGCAGTTGAACAGTCTTGGGCCCCTGACACTTATTGTGTTGTCTCTCAACGTGCTAGTGGCACCCCTGCTTTTCATTGGGGGATGTTGCATCTGCCGAGTCTTTGCTTTGTAGGAGTGATTTTCGTCTGCACGTTTGGTACTAATCCTCTAGGATTTTCCAAGTGTTTTAATAATGTATCTCTCCCACCTGTATGCAGGTGGAGAGACCGAGTACAGGTTTAAGAACTTCAAGCATTCCCGTAATTGAGGTGTTTTATCGCAGTTATGTGTGCCGTGAAGGTTCTCTGTACATTTTCTAGGTCGGCAATTTCACCTGCCTTGAAAGGTGCTGTTAGGAGGAGTTCTCAGTCCCCTGCTATTTAATATTCTGATTAATGCTCTCCAAATGCTCTACCTACCTCACCAAACATATAGCTATGTTTTACTGATGACATCATGATCCATACCACTGGGCATAAAAGATGAGTACCGTTCTTAATGAGTTCAAGCAATTTGTAATCGACTAGGCCTGTAATATCTTTCTTAAAACAAAGATATTAACAAGCAAACGACATCCCCACCCATCTATTTGCAGGGTGAAAACATTTACGTTAAAACTTACAGATATGTTGGTGTAGATGTACCCTTTAACAAATCCACTATACCACAACTAAATAAAAATGCAAAGATAGACTAAATGCTCTTAAAGCTGTTGCTGGCTACAACCCCAACTATGGTGCTAATGTGAGAATCGCGAGAATGATGTACATAGCCTATATTAGGTCCTTAATTGATTATGCTGCTCCCATGTTGATATTAGCTTGAGAAAGTTCTCTCCGACCCTTGGAGTTAATGCAAATGAAGCTCTTTAGAATTATTCTTGGCTCTCCCAAATTACAAAGGTTCTTAATATGAGGAAGGAGCTTGGTATTACTAATATCAGTTACCATTTTGTCCTAGGCACATGTCGATTTGACACTAGGCCTGTTGTATGTATGTGTGTGTGTATGTGTGTAAGGAAACACTTCGAAATGTTTCCGCCCGTCGGAATAGAACCCGGGCCCTCCGTGCATGAAGCGGGGCTTTACCACTAGGCCACCGTACTTGGTATTAGAATGTTAAGAAATGAAGCAGACACTGTCACAATGAATCTTACTAAATGTCTAGAAGTAAATACCACAGATCTAAATGGATTGTGAAAACATGCAATTGCATTAAGTTTTTCAACCTGCATGAATTGTATCACTGTAGGCAACAAGAGCATTTCACCCTCCATGGAAGATGTGTTCATTTAATATCACATACCTGCAAGTCCCTCCCAAGAAGCTCATTGCTAGTAATCCCTTCCTTAAATCACTTGTTAAAGCAACTGCTCAAGAAGAAATTTCTCGCCTAGCTGGTAGTAATAAGTTATCACAAGTTATATACACTGATGGATCTAAACAGGAGTCTTCTGGCAGGGCTGCATCTGCTTTGTGCCACCTCCCTAGTTAAGAACAATAATAAATCGTTGAAATAGGCATAAAATTAACAACTGGGGTCTACACTGCAAACTGAATTGTTTGCAATCCTAATGGCACTAAAGCTAACTTATGACACTGAGCTTGACTCTATCATCATTACTGATTCTGTCATCATTGAAGGCTCTTGACTCATATAATGTTAACAAATGCTCATTGGAGAAAGGTATAGATACTCAAAATCCGGGACAAATGAATTAATGTACAATTTATGGATTCCATCACACATTGGATTACTCCTTCATGATAAAGTTGATATGTTAGCCAAGAAGAGTACCAGAAGGAAATGTAGAAATAACTTTGGTATATCTGTTCGCATTAGGAATAATATTAGGAAAATAAATTGAAAATGATTCTATAGGAATTTGAACCATGATCTATAACCATAAACTAACATGAAAGTATGTTTATGGAGCAACTTGCAATGTGAACAGACTGACTGATGTTGTAGTGGCCAGGCTTTCTTGGCTACAAGTACTTTGGATTTTTGGGGACACACATGATGATCAAACTAAATGCAAATTATGTGATCAGGCATATGGTCACTGTCTTGAACACTATGTGTTAATTGTCCACTTATTGAGGAATATAGAGATGCAGTATAATAACCTTGGACATGTCACATAGGTTATTAACTTTTTGCTTGTAACAATAATGAACTTAGATATAAATCCAAATGTACAATTGTTAACCCTTTTTGGGGGGCCTAGCTCCTGGGCCTTTTGTGTATCCATATGCTTTGCGCTACCATCCACAGGATGGATATGGGTGCATAATAAATTAGCCCCTTCGGTGGCAAAATCTAATCAAAATCTTTAGTGTGCAGCAGTATTCCAGCCTAGATAGAACAAGAACCTGAAGTGTCATCTTGGGCTTGGCACCCCTAGTTTTGAAGGGTCTCATTATCCATCCTGTCTTTTTTTCTATCAGAGTGATTGATACAATGTTATGGTCTTTGAAGGTGGGATCTTTCGACAGATCACTCCCAGGTCTTTACATTAGTTTTTTGCTCTATTGTGTGGTTGGAATTTGTTTTATACTCCGATGTAGTTTTAATTTCCTCCGTTCTCCATATCAGGTAATTAAAATTTTCCCAAAATTTGAATTTCAAGTTTTCGCGGCCCATTTAAAAATTTGGTTGATGTCTGCCTGGAATCTTGCGGTGTCTTCAATGGAGGACACTGTCATGCAAATTCAGGTGTCATTTTGCAAAAGACACGGGTCTGTGGCTAATATCCCCCGTCTGTCAAATATGGGATGAGGAACAAGATGGGAGCGAGTACTGTGCCTTGTGGAACAGAGGGTTTTCACCATAGCCACCTAATTTACTCTGTTTACTACTATTCTTTGTGTTCTATGTGTTAGAAATTATAGATCCATCTACCAGCTTTTTTTGTTATTGGGTGCCCTGGTGGCCTGGTGGCTTGCTCTTGCTTCACGCACAGGGCCCGGGTGGCATTTCGACGCGTTTCCTTCACCTGTTGTCCTGTTCACCTAGCAGCAAATAGGTCCTGGGTGTTAGTCGATTAGTGTGGGTTGCATCCTGGGGGACAAGATTGAGGACCCCAATGGAAATAAGATACAGTCCTCGATGACGCACTTACTTTCTTGGTTATACTGGTGGCTAACCCTGGGGTTAAAAATCCGAACAAAATCTTATCTTATCAAATTCCTTTATCACCCATTTTGTGTGCTATTACACCATGGTCACACTTGTCAAAGGCTTTTGCAAAGTCTGTGTATATTACATCTGTATTTTGTTTGTCTTCTAGAGCATCCAGGACCTTGTCATAGTGGCCAGTAGTTGGGACAGACAGGAGCGACCTGCTCAAACCCATGCTGCCCTGGGTTTAATAATAATAATAATAATAATAATAATATTTTTATTTCGATGAAGTTACAAGTATACATAGTTATTGGTAGTTACAATTATAAAACTGTAATGAAGGAGAGCCACTGGCATGCCATGGCATTAGGGGCAGCTTATTCAAAAGACTTATTCACTAATCTTTTACTAGAGAAATTGATTGAGTTTATTCTAGTTATATATTATTTCAAATTACAATATGATTATACATACTAATTGATGGGTGGGATCTTCTTCTTAGAACCCTTTCAAAGATTTCTATGATATGGGACGTCTGTAGTTCTTTGTTTGCTTTATGCCCCCTTTGTGAGTGGGGGATGTCTTTGTTTTTAGTAGCGTGGACGACCCCAGTGTCCATCTCCCTCTCTCATGGATGTTAAGAGCATGTGATGGGGCTGAAATTTTGATGAACATGGGCATATCATTTATTGCTTTTTTAAAACCTGTGGTGTTAGGATAATATAAAAAAATTTTTGAATTAACCAAATTTTGAGTCTCAGTCATAAAAAATCATTTAGGTTGTCTACCCCCAGTCTGATTAACAGCTCACCAAACGCTGAGTCATATTATGACTTCAGTATCTCACTCATTTCTTTGCTGTCATCTGTGAAAGTTCCATCTCATTTGAGGTTTGTGGTTATTGCCTTTAGATTTGGCATAAAAAAAATTTCATTTTCATTTATGGCTTTAAGTGCTTCCTATGTTTCTTGTCTCCTGTATATCCCTTTAAGTATGATTTTTGTTATTTCTCCGACCAGTGCCTCCTTTCGTATTTCAGATATACTGGCCCCTTTTAGCAGCTCAGTGATTCTTTGCCTTCACCTGTATACGGAGCATTTCTCTCTAGTTTACATTTCTCTTCTTTTGTAAAGGAATATGCCTTAAGCATACCTCAAGTGCCACAGAGTTAATTCTAGGCAAAGGTTCAGATCTGTGTTGTTTAGGATATCTTCCCAGATTGTTTCATTTAGGACATGGTTGATTTGATCCCACTGTATGTTTTGTTATTGAAGTTGAATTTGGTGAAGGCTCCCTCATAACTGATCTCCTTACGCTCATCAAGAGCATTGGCACACGTGTCTGTACCTCTATTATGTTACGATCTGAGTGTATTGCCTTTGATACTGTTATATTTCATACCAGGTCATCATTATTAGAGAAGATAAGGACAAGTGTATTTTTCAGTCTTGTTGGCTCCACTATTTGCTGGCTTATGGTGAATTTGTTGCAGAGATTTAATAGCTCGTGTATGTGAATTTTCATCAGACCTGCCTCCCGGGGTTATCTCTGCTAAAACATTATTTGCTACAAGGGGTGGCCATAGGCTGGCCGACGCAGTCCAACGTATGAACTACAGCCTGGCTGGTCAGGTACCGACTTTAGGACAGGCACCTAAAGTCGGTACCTGACCAGCCAGGCTGTGGTTCATACGTTGGACTGCGTGCTGCCAGCAGTAACAGCCTGGTTTGATCAGGCTCTGATCCAACATGAGGCCTGGTCACAGACCGGGCTGCAGGGGCGATGACCCTGGAACTTTCTCCAGGTAATAGTAGTATGTCATTGATGTCAGCTAGGCCTGTATACCTTGTACATGTACTTGTAGAAATAAAGATATTGTATTATACATTCCTCCATTTTAGGAGTCTTAAGCTGAAATCACCCAGCAGCAAGATGTTTGGGGCAGGAGCTGGGAGATTTTCCAGACGGTTGTCAATTTTCAAAAGCTGTTCTTTGAATTGTTGGGAAGTTGCATCTAGAGGCTTGTATACAGCCACAATGACAAGGTTTTGGTTTTCAATCTTACTGCCAAAACTACATCATTTGTGATGTTTAGTAATTCCAAACAAATGAACAACTCTGTGACATACAAGCCACCCCTCCTTGTCTGTTTTTTCTGTCACATCTGAATAACTTATAACCTGGGATCCCTATTTTGTTGTCAAAGTGATCCTTTATGTGGGTCTCTGTGAAAGCTGCAAACATTGCATTTGACTCTGTGAGCAGTCTACTGATGAAAGGTATTTTGTTTGTTGATGGCTACAGACCCTTTATATTTGCAAATAAAAATGTTGTCGTATTGATGGTATAGAGGGAGGCTTTGTTTGCTAGCACTAATATCTGTTGTTCTGGAGGTAGGCCACTGACTGTGCCTCCACTCCAGTAGTGATCCCAGGTGGTGTAGTATTTCTGTCATTTCCTGCCAGTTTCTTTTCTTCCTGGCACTAAATTATTTCTTCTCTGGAGTGGCTGTAACTACGCTGGTTTGTTTCCAATGGTCTGTGTGATCTGTACCTTCTTGTCCCTTTAAATGGTGTGCCTGACAGTATGTGTTGTAACATTTTCTTTCATGGACTGAAGAATAACATTTCAGAGCGAAATAGTTTACAGGGAAAAGAACTGCATTCTCCTTTAGTCATGTAGTCACAGCATTTTTTATGGATGGTTAAAATTTCACGTCCCACCTCTTTCCCAGATATTCCATGCCTACAAATACCCAAGGCATAGAATATACACATTTTATTTCTGTTTGCCAGGATTTTTTGTGACTGGGTTCCCTACTGCAGTTGTTCCTGACCTACCACTATCTGCAGTACCTGTACTAGCATGAGTACCACCACCAGTTATTTCTGGTGGTGCATCAACACCCTTTTCCGAAGCATCATCCCTTTCTTTTTCCATCTCCAGCAGTATTTCTATTTTGTATTACTGAATCTTTTATGTCTTGGTCATTTCCTGCTACTATAGTACAGTACTAGCACCACTGTCTCCATTTGGTGCACTGTCTTGCATTTCTGTCTTTACAGGCACTGTCTTCCAATACAGCACCAGGGGTGGCAGCTCCAGCTGACCCACTCCATTTACTTTCCCAGCTGTCATACAAGACTGTCAAACTTACCAAAAAAGACAATTTTTTTTTGTTGGTGTTTTTGTCTTTTAGTATAAATAAAATTTGCTCCCATTGCCTCATGTCGCTTTGGCAGATCCAGAAACATTTCCATTTTAATATAATTTGTGGTAGACTGGTGGATATTCGCACATGGGCCATGACTCCATTTTTTGCAGAAATTACATGCTACCCAAGCAACATCTCGCTTGGTACCAGATCTGCAGCTAACACAGGTTTTCATGGTGGTAATTTTTTCAGTGTTGGATATCTGGTGTAAAAGGCTACTAAAAAATGTGTTTTGATGTGAAAAAGTTTACTTTTTGACTTGTGTGTTTAGTGAACTGGTTACCACTGGCAGCTCTTGTACAACCTGGGTGATTTGAGGCTCGTACATATCACTGTACTTCAGGTCACTTTGGTATCACTGTTATTAAACTATGGTAGGCCAACTAGTGTAAACAGTTTACTAAAGGAGTATTTGACTTGCGTGATTTTAAATCTGGTAACCAATGACAGCTCTTCAGCTCTATCAAATTCCTTTTATCGTATTTCTACAAGCTGTACACTTTTTTTGTATTTCCACAAACTGTACTCAGTGGTATCACTATGAATTTATACTATGGTAGGCTAGCAGTTATAGGAAGTTTACTAAAAACGAACTGGCATGCGCGGTGTAAACTTGCGCCTGCTGGCAACTGGGGTTTCTGGCTAGGCTAGGCCTAAGGAATACTATGGTAGCCTTTACCTATACACTATGCATTTGTTATACACTATACCACTATGTTTTAAACTCTTTTCAAAGAGACTCCTTCCTCTCACAATACATATTAGATACTATGTAGGTAGTAGGTTGGTAGATAGCAACCACCCAGAGAGGTACTACCGTTCTGCCAAGTGAGTGTAGAACAAAAGCCTGTATTTGTTTTACATGATGGTAGGATTGCTGGTGTCTTTTTTTCTGTCTCATAAACATGCAAGATTTCAGGTACGTCTTGCTACTTCTACTTACACTTAGGTCACACTACACATACATATACACATTTATGTATACACACTCATCTGAGTTTTCTTTGATTTTATCTTAATAGTTCTTGTTCTTAATTCTTTTCCTTTCATATCCATGGGGAAGTGGAATAAGAATTTTTCCTCCATAAGCCATGCGTGTTGTAAAAGTCAACTAAAATGCCGGGAACAATGGGCTAGTAACCCCTTTTCCTGTATAGATTTACTAAAAAGAAAAAGAAGAAAACCGTCAAAGTGGGATGTCTGAATGTGCGTGGATGTTGTGTGAATGATAAGAAACAGATGATTGTAGATGTTATGAATGAAAAGAAGCTGGATGTCCTGGCTTTAAGTGAGACAAAGATGAAGGGGGTAGGAGAATTTCAGTGGGGAGAAATAAATGGGATTAGGTCAGGAGTTTCAAATAGAGTTAGAGCTAAAGAAGGAGTGGCAATAATGTTGAATAATCAGTTATGGCAGGTAAAGAGGGAGTATAAATGCTTAAATTCAAGGATTATGTGGAGTAAAATAAAGGTTGGATGTGAAAAGTGGGTTATAGTAAGTGTTTATGCACCTGGAGAAGAGAGAAGTGTAGAGGAGAGAGAGAGATTTTGGGAAATGTTGAGTGAGTGCGTGGGGAGTTTTGAACCAAATGAGAGAGTACTTGTGGTTGGGGATCTTAATGATAAAGTGGGTAAAAATGTTGTGGAGGAGTAGTAGGTAAATTTGGGGTGCCAGGGTAAATGTAAATGGGAAACGTTAATAGAGCTATGTGTAGAAAGAGGTTTGGTAATAAGTAATACATATTTTATGAAAAAGAAGATAAATAAGTATACAAGGTATGAGATAGCACATAATGAAAGTAGTTTGTTAGATTATGTATTGGTGGATAAAAGGTTGATGGGTAGGCTTCAGGATGTACATGTTTATAGAGGGGCAATGGATATATCGGATCATTATTTAGTTGTAGCTACAGTTAGAGTAAAAGCAGATGGGACAAAAGAAAATGGCAACAGCAAGTAAGAGAGAGGTAAAAGTGTATAAACTAAGGGAGGAGGAAGTTAAGGTGAGATATAAGCAACTATTGGCAGAAAGGTGGGCTAGTACAAGTATGAATAGTGGGGGGGTTGAAGAGAGTTGGGATAGTTTTAAAAATGCAGTATTAGAATGTGGGGCAGAAGTTTGTGGCTATAGGAGGGTGGGTGCAGGAGGAAAGAGGAGTGAGTGGTGGAATGAAGAAGTACAGGGTGTGATAAAAGAGAAAAAGGTAGCTTATGAGAAGTTTTTACAAAACGGAAGTGTTAATAGAAGAGCAGAGTATATGGAGAGTAAAAGAAAGGTGAAGAGAGTGGTGAGAGAGTGCAAAAGGAGAGCAGATGAAAGAGTGGGAGAGGCACTGTCAAGAAATTTTGCTGAAAACAAGAAAACATTTTGGAGCGAGATAAACAAGGTAAGAAAGCCTAGGGAACGAATGGATATGTCAGTTAAAAACAGAGTAGGGGAGTTAGTAGATGGGGAGCTGGAGGTATTGGGTAGATGGCGGGAATATTTTGAGGAACTTTTAAATGGCGATGAAAAAAGGGAGGCGGTAATTTCATGCACTGGCCAGGGAGGTATAACATCGTTTAGGAGTGAAGAAGAGCAGGATGTGAGTATGGGGAGGTGCATGAGGCATTACATAGAATGAAAGGTGGTAAAGCAGCTGGAACTGACAGGATCATGACAGAAAAGTTAAAAGCAGGGGTTGATATAGTGCTGGAGTGGTTGGTATTTTTGTTTAATAAATGTATGAAAGAGGGGAAGGTACCTAGGGATTGGCAGAGAGAATGTATAGTTCCTTTATATAAAGGGAAGGGGGATTAAAAGAGATTGTAAGAATTATAGGGGAATAAGTTTACTGAGTATACCAGGTATACCGGTATACCGGTAAAGTGTATGGAAGGGTTATTATTGAAAGAATTAGAGGTAAGACAGAGAGTAGGATTGCAGATGAGCAAGGAGGCTTTAGAGTGGGTAGGGGATGTGTAGATCAAGTGTTTACAGTGAAGCATATATGTGAACAGTATTTAGATAAAGGTAGAGAAGTTTTCATTGCATTTATGGATTTAGAAAAGTCATATGATAGAGTGGATAGGGAAGCAATGTGGCAAATGTTGCAAGTGTATGGAATAGGTAGTAAGTTACTGAAGGCTGTAAAGAGTTTTTATGAGGATAGTGAGGCTCAGGTTAGGGTGTGTAGGAGAGAGGGAGATTACTCCCCGTGGTGACCTGTTCTTAGCTTAGTGGTGACCTGTTCTTAGCTCAGTGGTGACCTGTTCTTAGCTGAGTGGTGACCTGTTCTTAGCTCAGTGGTGACCTGTTCTTAGCTCAGTGAAGACATGTCTAGTGTACTCCCTGTGGACTGAATCAAGATGCCCCCTATTGAGCAACTTTACCAGCAGCTTAAGGAGGAATTGAGGGTAGCGAAGCTTGAGATACGGCGATTGACGGAGGAAAACAAGAGGATTCGTAGTAGTCCTCCTGTTGTGAGTCCTCAGGTCAGAAGGTAACCTGGGCAGTGGCCGGACAGCATGGGACGAAGTTGAAGATCAAGAAGACGAATGGAGAGGTAGTAACGACGAAGAAGAAAGAGACTGCTGTGGAAACTTCGAACTCCTTTTCTGTGCTTCCAGACGAATGTGAGTCGACTACTGGGAACGTCACGGCGAACTGTACCAAGGAAGGTAAAAACATTGTTGTTGTTGGGGATAGCCAAGTTAGATATATGGATAGGGCCTTCTGCTTGAAAGATAGGAGTAGGAGACAGAGTTTGCTTTCCTGGGGCTGGGATGGAAGACATTGTTAGCCGACTTGACAACATCATGCATGGTAATGGGATCAATCCTATTATCTGCCTCAGTGCTGGAGGCAATGATGTATCCAAGCGTAGAAGTGAGGATTTAGTTAGTAGGTATAAGGCAGCAATAGACATCATTAGGAAGAAGGGAGGGAGCCCTGTTATATGTGGCATTTGCCAAGAAGGGGTGTTGAAATGAATGGCTGTCCAGAGCGATTGGTATAAATTGCTGGCTGGACAAACACTGTAAGGATAATGCAGTCCCATTCATTGACAACTGGGACCACTTCTATGGCCGAAATGACATGTATGCCAGGGATGGGGTTCACTTATCCAGGGCAGGTGTAGAATTTCTCTCTAGCTCAGTTGAGGATGTTGTTAGGGCTTTAAACTAGGATTAGTTAGAGGTATGGGTTTAGGAATGGTAAATAATGAGGGCCAAAATATTGATTCAGGCTTTGATATCATAAATCATAACAATAACAGTAATCGAGTGACACAGGGTAATGATAGTAACAGAAATTGTGTAAAACAAAAGCTGAAAAAGGTTCACAAGAAGATACATATCAATGTATTTTATACTAACTGTCGAAGCGCCAGAAATAAAATTAACGAATTACGTTTGGTAGCATGTGCTGGAACTTTGATGTCATTGCAATAACTGAAACATGGTATAATACCAAGAGTCGGGATATGATTGCTGAGTGTCATATTCATGTGTTTAAGTTGTTACATGTAGATAGATATAATGGGAAAGGGGTGGAGTTGCATTGTATGTACGAGAAAATATAAATTTCTGCATAAAAACAGGCATAAAAATAGATGGATCATTAACAGAATCTGTTTGGGTAGAGTTTCTAGAAGGTCAAGAAAAACTGATTCTAGGTGTAATATACCGACCTCCAGGCTTGGATCACGATAGAGGGAGACTTCTTTGGGACGAAATTGTTAGGGCTTCTAGGCACAATAACGTAGTGATTTTAACTTTAGTCAAATTGACTGGACTTCTTTGACCGGTAATCTGGAGTCCAGTGACTTTATGGAAGTAGTTCAGGACTGTTTTCTGAAGCAGTGTGTGACGGAGCCTACCAGAGGTAATAATTTGCTCGACCTAGTCTTGTCAAATAAAGAAACTCTTGTAAATAATCTGGAGATCACTGAAGAGCTTGGAGCTAGTGATCACAAATCCATTACTTTTAATATTACATGGGAGTACGAGAATAGGGATAATACGGTAAAAGTTCCTGATTTTCGTTCTGCCGATTATATTGGACTTAGGGAACACCTGTCTAATCTCGACTGGGGTAATCTAGCTAACGATTACGATGGGATCTGCGTTTATGATTTTTTTTCTTAATAATGTACAACGTGCACAGAGTATGTTTATTCCCCAGAGAGAATTTAGGTCAAATAATAACGATCCCAAATGGATTAACAGGAGGCTAAAACATTTATTAGGGGAGAAAAGAGGAATTTATAGGCGCATCAAAAGAGGAGATGTTAACCTTATTGACCAATATGTTCAGTTGAAAAGAGAAGTAAAAATGGGGATTAGAAAGGCTAAACGTGACTATGAGATTAAGGTTGCTAATGAATCAAAGACTAATCCAAAAGGGTTCTTTCAAGTGTACAGGACGAAGGTGAGGCAAAGGTAGGACCTCTGAAAATTGGGAATGGACAGCTGACGGATAACGAACTGGAAATGTGTTCTCTATTTAATGACTATTTTTTGTCAGTCTTTACACAAGAAGACGTAAATGAGATTCCAGAAATTAACAATTATTCAGTTCCTGAAGAATTCAAATTAACTAATATTACTGTCACGAGGATATGGTTATCAAACAAATAGATAAACTGAAGCAAAATAAGTCCCCTGGACCCGACGAGTTGTTTTCCAGGGTACTTAAAGAATGCAAAATGGAACTTAGTCAGCCATTAACGAATGTGTTTAATACGTCCATCCTAACTGGTGTTGTGCCAGAGATGTGGAAGATAGCTAATGTAGTTCCTATATTCAAATCAGGAGATAAGTCCATTCCATCAAATTACCGTCCAATAAGCCTCACGTCTATAGTAGGCAAATTATTAGAATCAATTATAGCTGATATTATCAGAAGTCACCTTGAAGAACATAATTTGATTAATGAATCTCAGCATGGGTTTACGAGAGGGCGTTCCTGCCTGACAAATTTACTGACGTTTTTCAATAAAACATTTGAGGCAGTAGACAGTGATAAAGAATATGATATAGTTTACTTGGATTTCAGTAAGGCCTTCGATAGAGTACCTCACAAGAGACTCTTAAGAAAGGTGGCAGCTCATGGTATAGGAGGTAAAGATCTAGCATGGATAGAGGCATGGCTTACCAATAGAAAGCAGAGAGTTTCCATTAATGGGGTCAAATCTGAATGGGGATTTGTCACTAGTGGCGTTCCACAAGGATCAGTTTTGGGCCCATTGTTGTTCATAATTTACATTAATGACCTTGATGAAGGAATTGCAAGTGACATGAGTAAATTTGCTGATGATACAAAAATAGGCCGTATAATTCATTCTGAGGAGGATAACAGTGAACTCCAGGAGGATTTGGATAAATTAATGTCTTGGTCTGAAAAGTGGCAGATGAAGTTCAATGTGGAGAAGTGTAAGGTGCTTGTCGTTGGTAATGAAAATATCCCTCGAATTTATAAACTAGGTGAAGTTGAGCTTGATCATACAGAATGTGAAAAGACTTGGGAGTCATGGTAAGCAGAAATCTAAAGCCAAGACAACAGTGCCTAAGTGTGCGCAATAAGGCTAACAGATTACTAGGATTTATTTCAAGAAGTATAAGCAACAGAAGTCCAAAAGTTATTTTACAGCTCTATACATCACTAGTGAGACCTCATTTGGATTATGCAGCTCAGTTTT
The DNA here is from genome assembly GCA_009830355.1 of Cherax destructor. Classification (NCBI taxonomy): domain Eukaryota; kingdom Metazoa; phylum Arthropoda; class Malacostraca; order Decapoda; family Parastacidae; genus Cherax; species Cherax destructor. The sequence continues at coordinate 36,915 of WNWK01017631.1, forward strand.
GGTCTCCTTACTACAGGATGGATATAGATTCATTGGAGAACATACAAAGAAGAATGACTAAAATGATTTACAGTATAAGAAATCTCCCGTATGAAGATAGACTTAGAGCATTGAATCTCCACTCTCTGGAGAGACGTAGAATGAGGGGAGATATCATCGAGGTGTACAAGTGGATGATGGGCATAAACAAAGGAGATATTAATAAAATACTGAGGATATCGAACCAAGTAAGAACGAGAAATAACGGATTTAAATTGGATAAATTTAGATTTAGAAAGGACATAGGCAAGTACTGGTTTTCGAACAGAGTTGTAGATGCGTGGAACAATCTTCCGAGTAGGGTGATAGAGGCTAGGACCTTGGGTGGCTTTAAAAAGAGATTGGACAAATATATGAGTGGGAGGGGCTGGGTTTGATTAGTGTCGTGAGTACAGGAGTAAATTCTTAGGTAGTGGTGGTTTTGATAAGGACCTGCCTTGTATGGGCCAGTAGGCCTTCTGCAGTGTTCCTCCATTCTTATGTTCTTATGTTCTTAAAAGTAGGTCTTAGACAGTGATGTGTAATGTCACCATGGTTGTTTAATATATTTATAGATGGGGTTGTAAAAGAAGTAAATGCTAGGGTGTTGGAGAGAGGGGTGGGATTAAATTATGGGGAATTAAATGCAAAATGGGAGTTGACACAGTTACTTTTTGCTGATGATACTGTGCTTATGGGAGATTCTAAAGAAAAGTTGCAAAGGTTAGTGGATGAGTTTGGGAGGGTGTGTAAAGGTAGAAAGTTGAAAGTGAACATAGATAAGAGTAAGGTGATGAGGGTATCAAACGATTTAAATAAAGAAAAATTGGATATCACATTGAAGAGAGGGATTATGGAAGAAGTAAATGTTTTCAGATATTTGGGAGTTGACGTGTCAGCGGATGGGTTTATGAAGGATGAGGTTAACCATAGAATTGATGAAGAAAAAAAGGTGAGTGGTGCATTGAGGTATCTGTGGAGACAAAAAACGTTATCCATGGAGGCAAAGAAGGGAATGTACGAAAGTATAGTGGTACCAGCACTCTTATATGGGTGTAAAGCATGGGTTGTAAATGTGGCAGCGAGGAGGCGGCTGGAGGCAGTGGAGATGTCCTGTCTAAGGGCAATGTGTAGTGTAAATATTATGTAGAAAATTCGCAGTGTGGAAATTAGGAGAAGGTGTGGAGTTACTAAAAGTATTTGTCAAAGGGCTGAAGAGGGGTTGTTGAGGTGGTTTAGTCATTTAGAGAGAATGGATCAAAGTAGAATGACTTGGAGAGCGTATAAATCTGTAGGGGAAGGAAGGCGGGGTAGGGGTCGTCCTCGAAAAGGTTGGAGGGAGTGGGAAAAGGAGGTTTTGTGGGCGAGGGGCTTGGACTTCCAGCAAGCATGTGTGAGCGTGTTAGATAGGAGTGAATGGAGATGAATGGTTTTTGGGACCTGACGAGCTGTTGGAGTGTGAGCAGGGTAACATTTTGTGAAGGGATTCAGGGAAACCAGTTAATTGATTTAGTTGGACTTGAGTCCTGGAAATGGGAAGTACAATGCCTGCACTTTAAAGGAGGGGTCTGGGATAGTGACAGCTCGGAGGGACTTATTCTCAGTTGTCATATCTGAGAGCCTCTGCAAAGACAGTGATTATGTATGAGTGTGGTGAAAGTGTTGAATGATGACAAAAGTATTTTCTTTTTGGGGATTTTCTTTCTTTTTGGGTCACCCTGCCTCGGTGGGAGACGGCCGACTTGTTGAAAAAAAAAAGTATTTATTTTCACATAGCACTGTTTATTTATTTTTATTAACACATCGACCATTTCCAACCAAGGCAGGGTGGCCCAAAAAAGAAAAACTTTCATAATCATTCACTCCATCACTGTCTTGCCAGAGGCATGCTTACACTACAGTTATAAAACTGCAACATTAACACCCCTCTTTCAGTGCCAGCACTGTACTTCCCATCTCCAGGATTAAGTCCAGCCTGCCGGTTTCCCTAAATCCCTTCATAAATGTTACATTGCTCACACTCCAACAGCACGTCAAGTCCTAAAAACCATTTGTCTCCATTCGCTCCTACCTAACACACTCACGCATGCTTACTGGAAGTCCAAGCCCCTTGCACACAAAACCTCCTTTACCCCCTCCCTCCAATCTTTCCTAGGTTGACCCCTACCCCGCCTTCCCGCCACTACAGATCTATACACTCTCAAAGTCATTCTATTTCGTTCCTTCCTCTCTACATGTCCAAACCATCTCAATAACCCCTCCTCAGCTCTCTGGATAATAGTTTTGGTAATCCCACACCTCCTAATCTCCAAGCTATGGATTCTCTGCATTATATTCACACCACACATTGCCCTCAGACACACCTCCACTGCCTCCAGCCTTCTCCTTGTTGCAACATTCACAACCCATGCTTCACACCTATACAAGAGCGTTGGTATAACTATACTCTCATACATTCCCCTCTTTGCTTTCATGGATAAAGCTCATTGTCTATGATTTACCTCATCTTTCATAGACCTATCCACTGACACGTCCACTCCCAAATATCTGAATACATTCACCTCGTCTATACTCTCTCCCTCCAGTCTGATATCTAATCTTCCGTAACGTAATTTTTTTGTTATCCTCATCACCTTACTCTTTCCTATATTCACTTTTAATTTCCTTCTTTTACATACCCTACCAAATTCATCAACCAACCTCTGAAACTTCTCTTCAGTTGCAAAGAGCAACTGTGACAACTCCCACTTTGTGTTAGATTCTTTATCTTTTAACCCCACACCTCTTGCCAACACCCGAGCATTCACTTCTCTTACAACTCTATAAATATGTTGAACAACCATGATGACATCACACATCCCTGTCTAAGGCCTACTTTTACTGGGAAGTAATCCCCCTCTCACCTACATACTCTAACCCGAGCCTCACTATCCTCGTAAAGACTTTTCACTGCTTTCAATAACCTATGTCCTATTCCATACATTTGCAACATCTGCCACATTGCCTCCCCTATCCACCCTATCATACGCCTTTTCCAAATCCATAAATGCCACAAAAACCTCTTTACCTTTATCTAAATACTGTTCATCTATATGTTTCACTGCAAACACTTGGTCTACACACCCCCTACCTTTCCTAAAGCCTCCTTGTTCATCTGCTATCCTGCTCTCCGTCTTACTCTTTTTTTTTTTTTTTTTCAACAAGTCGGCCGTCTCCCACCGAGGCAGGGTGACCCAAAAAGAAAGAAAATCCCCAAAAAGAAAATACTTTCATCATCATTCAACACTTTCACCACACTCTTACATAATCACTGTCTTTGCAGAGGAGCTCAGATACGACAGCTGAGAAAAGTCCCTCCCAGCTGTCACTATCTCAGACCCCTCCTTTAAAGTGCAGGCATTGTACTTCCCATTTCCAGGACTCAAGTCCAACTAAATCAATTAACTGGTTTCCCTGAATCCCTTCACAAAATGTTACCCTGCTCACACTCCAACAGATCGTCATGTCCCAAAACCATTCGTCTCCATTCACTCCTATCTAACACGCTCACACATGCTTGCTGGAAGTCCAAGCCCTCGCCCACAAAACCTCCTTTACCCCTTCCTCCAACCTTTTCTAGGACGACCCTACCCCGCCTTCCTTCCCCTACAGATTTATACGCTCTCCAAGTCATTCTACTTTGATCCATTCTTCTAAATGACCAAACCACCTCAACAACCCCTCTTCAGCCGTCTGACAAATACTTTTAGTAACTCCACACCTTCTCCTAATTTCCACATTCCGAATTTTCTGCATAATATTTACACACACATTGCCCTTAGACAGGACATCTCCACTGCCTCCAGCCTCCTCCTCGCTGCAGCATTTGCAACCCATGCTTCACACCCATATAAGAGTGTTGGTACCACTATACTTTCGTACATTCCCTTCTTTGCCTCCATGGATAACGTTTTTTGTTTCCACAGATACCTCAATGCACCACTCACCTTTTTTCCTTCATCAATTCTATGGTTAACCTCATCCTTCATAAACCCATCCGCTGACACATCAACTCCCAAATATCTGAAAACATTTACTTCTTCCATAATCCCTCTCTCCAATGTGATATGCAATTTTTCTTTATTTAAATCGTTTGATACCCTCATCACCTTACTCTTATCTATGTTCACTTTTAACTTTCTACCTTTACACACTCTCCCAAACTCGTCCACTAACCTTTGCAACTTTTCTTTAGAATCTCCCATAAGCACAGTATCATCAGCAAAAAGTAACTGTGTCAACTCCCATTTTGCATTTAATTCTCCATAATTTAATCCCACCCCTCTCCCAAACACCCTAGCATTTACTTCTTTTACAACCCCATCTATAAATATATTAAACAACCATGGTGACATTACACATCCCTGTCTAAGACCTACTTTTACCGGGAAGTAATCTCCCTCTCTCCTACACACCCTAACCTGAGCCTCACTATCCTCATAAAAACTCTTTACAGCCTTCAGTAACTTACTACCTATTCCATACACTTGCAACATTTGCCACATTGCTCCCCTATCCACTCTATCATATGCCTTTTCTAAATCCATAAATGCAATAAAACTTCTCTACCTTTATCTAAATACTGTTCACATATATGCTTCACTGTAAACACTTGATCTACACATCCCCTACCCACTCTAAAGCCTCCTTGCTCATCTGCAATCCTACTCTCTGTCTTACCTCTAATTCTTTCAATATTAACCCTGCCATACACTTTACCTGGTATACTCAGTAAACTTATTCCCCTATAATTTTTACACTCTTTTTATCCCCCTTCCCTTTATATAAAGGAACTATACATGCTCTCTGCCAATCCTAGGTACCTTCCTCTTTCATACATTTATTAAACAAAAATACCAACCACTCCAGCACTATATCCCCCTGCTTTTAACATTTCTGTCATGATTCCGTCAATTCCAGCTGCTTTACCCCCTTTCATTCTACGTAATGCCTCATGCACCTCCCCCACACTC